>ML783688.1:817569-830345 GCA_009831015.1 Picea engelmannii
GTGGGCATGAGACTTCTGATTGGCCTCTTCTCTACACAAGTGATCCAGAATTCGGCCACACATAAAATACACTCTTGGAGGGAAAGCAAGTTCCCAATTTTCACCTCCAGGATGCCCTGCTTTGTCACTTGGGACACCTTTGTGTTCCTTCAAGTGAGCGTGCCAAGATGATTTGGGAGGCGCACTACAGTCAAGTCGCTGGGCATTTCGGGGTTGAGAAAACTGTGGCAGTACTGCAAAAGTATTTCTATTGGCCGAACCTTCGACAAGATGTTGGGAAGTACATCAAGTCATGCACTGCTTGCGCTATTTCCAAACCGACCATCAAGAAGCAAGGCCTCTATACTCCACTTCCTACCCCCAGTCGACCTTGGGAATCCATCTCTATGGATTACATGACGGGCCTTCCTTCTACTAAGCATGGCAATGACTGTGTTTTTGTGGTCATCGACCGATTCTTGAAGATGTCCATTATGATGGCCTGCAAGAAGAATATCACAGCAGAAGCCACTGCTAAACTCTTCTTTGAACGAGTGTGGGTACACTTTGGGATCCCACAGTCTATCATCTCATATTGGGATAGTAGGTTCCTCAGTACATTTTGTTCCAGCCTCTGGTCGATGTTGAACACCAAGCTCACCAAGTCCACAGCTTTCCATCCGCAAATTGATGGCCAGACAGAGGTCGTCAACCGGATGATCGTACACATTCTGTGCATGTACAATTCAAAGCATCCACACACATGGGATGAGAGTCTCCCCTATGTACAACACATCTACAGTCGAGCTCTCCATAGCTCAACTAGCCACAACCCCTTTCAAGTGGGCTTGGGATTCCAGCCACTATGTCCCATTGACATAGCCATGCCATTTGTGGCTACTCAGGAATATTCATCTCATGTCTAGTCTGAGGCAGATAAGGAAAACAACTTCATTGAGCACATTCAACACATCCTCCAACAGGTTCATGACATCTTGGACAGAGCCAATGCTAAGTACAAGCAACGACATGATCAACATCGGGTGCCACGCAACTTCCAAGTGGGCGACAAAGTGTGGCTGCATTTGCAAAAGGAACGCCTCGTTGGAATCCACCATAAGCTTCATCCACTTCGATATGGGCCATACACCCTCACCAAGGCTATAGGGGAAAATGCCTTTGAGCTCAACATTCCACCATTCCTTGGTCTGCACCCAATGTTCAATGTGGACCGCCTTCGGCCCTACTTTCCACCTCTACTAGACACATTCGACATGGCAGAACAAATCACACCAACAGAGTTAAATCTAGACTACATGGAACAAGCCAGAACTGATCATATCATGGATACAAAGATAAAGAACACCCAAAAACAAAGGATACCGCTATATCGAGTTGTTAAAGCAGGCCAACTCCTTCACCAAGGCAAATGGCTCACCAGGGACCAAGTTCAGCAAAAGTTTCCTCATCTCATGGAGGCACTCAACGCAATGGGGACCATTTATTCCTAAGGAGGGAGGATTGATCCAGGTGGATATCAGTGGCCACCCACCTTTTTCGACTGGCTCAAAACAATTTTCTGGCAATTTTGGCAATTTACTATTTTTAGCAGGTTTAACTTCCGGGGCCATTTTGAGGGCCTAAATGAAGGTTTTTTTATATCGTGTTTCTCAATGATATCTGAAGGCATAATTTATCCCCCAAAATGAATCTCCTCGACGATACCTTTCCAACGAGCTATCACACGCCTAAAACGGAGATCGTATGCAAAAGTTACGACCCCAGGAAGTTGATGTACTAACTTACCCAAACAGGGCCCACATGACTTTTGGCGCTTCATCTCCTAGGGTTAGGTTTTTGGATGTTTATGAATTTTGGAATTATTTTCTATTGTAAAAATGCCTCTAGAGCCTCATTGTAATCATCTTCTCATGGATGCGAGTAGCAGCCACATCTCTTCTTAGAGATAAGCTACGAGCGCCCTAGCTAGTTTATTTACATTCTGTCTGTAAGCATATTTCAGTCATTTGTTATTAATGAAATGAAGTCCTATTTCCGCTGCATCTCTGCGTTTATGTGTATTTCTATATTTCATTGTGTTCCTACATAAATCCATATCACCTTGGGATGATGGACATCATCGTTCCATTATGTTTCTGAAACAACAGACTCTTGAGAATTATCAGTGGATTTCGACTCCGTCGACCGTTGTTGTTATATCCACTGTTCCCCAATCTGCACGGGATGTGTTTGCAGAAGGGAACCTCAGTAACATTTCTCCCACGGTACCCATAGATATTTCAGTTAAACCTGGGATAGTCGAGAACGTTCATATTGGAGCTTCGTGTTCTCCCAAGGAAATTGTCACTTATACTTCCTTGTTTAAATAATTTCGTGACATCTTTGCATGGATTTACGAAGAGATGTCGGGTATCGACCCTGCTATTGTCGTCCATGAAATTAATACATACCCCGGAGCTAAACCAGTCCGGCAGTGCCTCCGTCATGTCCATCCATGTAAAGCGACAACCATTAAGCTCGAAGTTGAAAAACTTCTTAAAGCCGGTTTTATTTATCCCGTGGCATTGACAGAATGGGTTTCCAACCCTGTACCGATCGATAAGAACGGTGGTAGTATACGCATTTGTGTTGATTATCGGGATATTAACAAAGATTTTCCCAAGGATAACTTTCCAACCCCTTTCGTCGACCAGATCGTCGATGACTGTGCCGGCAGCGAAATCTTTTCTCTCATGGATGGATTTTCCAGCTATAATCAAATTAATATCGCTCCTGAGGACCAACATAAAACGTCTTTTATTTGTCCTTGGGGTACTTTCGCCTATAGAAAACTCCCCTTCAGTATAAAGAACGCAGTTGCAACGTTCCAATGTGCTATGTCTTACGCATTTCACGATATCAATCATATCGTTCAACTTTATTTGGATGATTTGTCGGCTCACTCTTTACGTCGAGTCGATCACCCTAATCATCTCCGAGCAATTTTCGTTCGTTGTCGATTCTATCACATTCGCTTGAATCCTCATAAATGTGTCTTTTGCATAGAATCGGACCATCTCCATGGTTTCATTGTTTCACGTCATGGGATCCGGGTAGATCCTATTAAGGTTGAGGCAATTCTTAATCTCCCTCCTCCTTCTTCACTGCGCCAGTTACAAAGTTTGCAGGGGAAAGAAAACTTTCTTCGTCGTTTCATTCTGAATTACGCCGAGATTACTCGTGGTTTCACACGTCTTCTAAAGAAAGGTTCAGAGTTTGTCTGGGATAAGGTTGCTAACAACGCTTTTGAAGCTTTAAAGTTGTCCCTCACGAAAGCTCCTCTTCTTTTCCCTCCGGATTATAGTCGAGATTACTTTCTTTATCTAGCTGCGTCCGAGTATACTATCGGCATGGTTCTCGTTCAAGAGGATGATAACCACGATAAACATGTTATCTATTACTTGAGTAGAAGTTTATCATCCACGGAAATCAAGTACCAACATGTTGAGAAACTGGCCTTGGCTGTTGTTCAAGCAGTTCAACGTTTTCGTCATTATATTCTCTCCAGGAAGACTATAGTGATTTCACATTGTAACCCCATGCAACATATATTTACACGTCAATTGCTGGGGGGCAAGTACTCCAAGTGGATTGTTATTCTCCAGGAGTTTGATTTGGAATTCGATCACGCCACGTCGAAGAAATCCCTAGTTTTCACTGAGTTAATTTGTGATTTTCCCCACACTGCCATGGAAAAGGTAGCAGTCGATTCGTTACCTAACGAGTCACTTTTCCTTATCAGTACTGACGATATTTGGTACGGAGATATCATTATATATCTCCAAACTCAAACTTTCTGGCCTGCTTTGTCTAGTGCCAAACGTCGTCATGTCCGTTATCAAGCACGTCATTATATTATCCTCGGCAATACTCTATACCATCGAGGCATTGACTCTGTCTTTCGGTGTTGTTTGACTTTTGACGAAGCTGAGAAAGCTTTGAATGACTGCCATTCAGGAGCATGTGGTGGTCATATGTCTGGGTATGCTACTGCCCAGGAAATCTTACGTGCAGGTTACTTTTGGCCTTCCTTATTCAAGGACTGCATTACTGTTGTTCAGAAGTGTCATGCCTACCAGGCCTATAATCAGAAGATTTGGTCGCATCCTGCTCCCCTTCATCCTGTAGTCTCAGTAGGTCCTTTTGCAAAATGGGGGATTGATTTCATGACATGTCACCCTCACTAGGCCAGGGGGCATGGTTACATTATTGTAGCTGTTGATTATTTTACAAAGTGGGCCGAGGCGACGCCGACATTCGATAATACTGGGAAGACTACAGCGTTATTCCTTTTCAACCATGTCATCACTCGTTTTGGTGTTCCTCAGGCTATTGTTACCGATCACGGTAGTCATTTTAGGAATTATATGATGTCTAAACTTATAGAGAAGTTGGGCCTTCGTCATGACAGCTCAACACCCTATTATCCACAAGCCAATGGCCAGGTCGAAGCCATCAATAAGGTTCTTATAACTATGACTCGAAGGATGATAGGAATCCATAAAACTAGCTGGCACATGATGTTATTTTCGGCATTGTGGGCATATCGGACATCTGTTAAATCTGCCATAGGATTTACACCCTTTCGACTAGTTTATGGCATGGAAGCCATTCTGCCAATAGAATGTGAAATACCGTCTTTGAAGCTAGTTGTAGAGATCTTACCTAATACTTCTGCCGAAGAGGAACGTCTGTTGTATTTGATGCGATTAGATGAGACTCGCCATGATTCCACATTAGTAATAGAAGCCCAAAAGAAACTCATTAAGGCACAATATGACAAGCATGTCAAACCTCGTGTCTTCTCTGAAGGAGATCTTGTTCTTCTATATGAACAAGATAAAGATGTCCTAGGAGCCAGGAAATTTGAACCTATGTGGTGTGGCCATTATATTGTTAGCAAAGTTTTGGAAAAAGAAGCATATGAGCTAGTTGATTATGATGGTGTACCTTTGAGTGAACCCAGGAATGGGTTGTACTTGAAGAAGTACTATGCATGAGTTATTGGTGCATGAGTACTTGTATTTTATGTATCATACTGAGTGTGTGTGTCACTTTAGTTTTGCTTTTGACGTTACCTGGTTTCTGCCCTTACATGACGTTGTGTTTGATTGCCAGATGTCAGAGTATTCGCTACCTTATATTGGCTTCGCCGACAGTGCTAGCCGTAGTACTCGGAACCTAGCTTCCACTGCATGGGCAATCTATGCCCCAACAAATGAACTCATATCTCTATGAGGTATATGTCTTGGTCGAGCAACCAACAACATCGCAAAGTATAGCACCGTTGTTGAATTATTGGTGGATGCTTTCTCTCTTGGAATTCATCATTTGGTTGTGCGACTTGACTCGTAGCTGGTAGTATTACAAATCCGTAATGTATATTCTATTCGAAGTCCTACTTTATTAAGGGTATATTTGCGGATTCACCTCTTGGAATGACATTTTGATTATATTGAATATCAACACATTCCTAGATGTCTTAATACATTGACAGATGCTTTAGCTAATTATGTATTGGACAGGCATTTAAATCACTTATAAATCAAACACATTAAAATGTACACAATGTAAAGTAAGTCGGTAGAAGCCGTGTATATATATATAACGATCAAAGTTTGTTTTTACAAAATGTTTGTCCGAAGACCAAAATATCAAAAAATTGAAGCTCATAGCTTCTACATAATGACATCATGACATCAAGGATGATGTTCACGATATCACACTAATTTCCTAGCAACTCTGTGGAGCAGTCGACCCATAGAAGCAGAGACTCCCACAGTGTGACGCTAATCGCGTCATGGAATCTCCTCCAGAGTCATATCTGGAACGTCTGCCATCAGACCCTCTAAGTTTTGCTCCACTGTCAGATAGTCCTTGGCGTACTATGGAACTGCTACTGCTACCTCTCCTCGTCGCTGGATAGGAGAACTGCCAGCAGGTCTGTATGGTCCAACGTCTGTGTTATCAACAAGAATTTGGTGTTAGTCTTCGGGTAAAACTATAAAAAAAAAAACATTTAAATATGGTTAAAAATCCAAAAACATTTAAAAACTCAAAAAAATTGTGTACTTCTTACCGAGGTCTCCCCACTGTGCATCTTCAGGAAGTGCAAGATCTGAATCTCCTCTGAAGTCCAGTCCGGCATATGCATAGTCGTCCACCATCAGCATCTGGTTCTGCAACCAGTCGAAGAAAACATTGTCATATTTGACAATGGGACCCGCCACATGTCGGGCCATAAGCTGACACCACCGCAACATCCTCGTATATCTGGGACCAGGAAGATCCCACTCGGCCTATAGACGGAATACCGGGACTCTCTCCAAGAAGAAGGACACTAATAGGGAACCATATCCGAACTGTTTCAGGTCTCCACGCCTGCACTTAGTCAACTGTTTCTTGAGATTGCGTAATACTGTGTCAACCCAGTTAAACACCCGGGGCTCAATACACTCGATGGCATATTGGAAATTGCTCTGCAGATCCATATGTGGAGCTGCACTTCCTGCCATCCGAGCAATGGTAAAGAGAATAGTGCGGAGAGTCAAATCAGTAACTCCCCAAATGGCCACTTTCCCTTTCTGTCTCTCTGCCTCAGGTACGCAATATTGGTTGCAATACTCGCTCATTTTCAACCCACCTCTTCTGCTGCCAAACAAACTGACATAGGATCCACGTCTGGATAACCCGGTCAAGAAATAGATATCCTCGATATCAATAGTCAATGTATGAGCTCCCACGATGAACACTTGTTGGTCCGGATCCCACATTCGGATTAAGTACTCCAGCAATCGAACTTGGGCTCTCATGCCCGAGATGCGGAAATACTTTAAGAGACCACAGTCTCTTAGTGTAGCTATGGTTGGAGGATGGTTTTTCGCATTGGCATTATCCTCCTCGTGCTCTCATTCCCACCACTCTAACACCATGATTGTGGCTAACAACCTGCATAAAAAACACACAAACATGGTTAGTGATTTTATTCATGAGATAAAATTCTTGCAGTTGGTTAAACGTTGCATGAAATTTTGAATTTTGCGTTGTTCGCAGGTGGACTGTTATGTGCAGTGTGAACTTCTCGTAGGTTGCTTAAGGCCCGCCTATGAGAATGGGTCATTCTCGCAGGCCCTGTATGGGCCACCTGCGAGAATGCTTCCACGCGTCTAGGGTTCAAAAAATTGGTTTAAAATTGAACTTTTTACCAATGAAATTGAATTTTGAAACCATGAAAAGATAAAGGATGAGGCACTTACCAAAATATCGTTGACGGCACGTCAAATGGTCTCTCGTAGCTCCTAGAATTCGACACCGAAGATAGAGGGTAAATGAGGGTTTTTTGGCACTCAAATGGTAAAATGTGAAAATGGTATGGTAAATTTTGTTATTTGTTCATTTTATTACTTTTTACTATATAAAATGTGGGTTTTTTATGATTATTTATTATTTAACCCTAATCACTAATGTGGAAGTGAGTGAAAATGACTCGCAGGTGAGAAATATGGATGGTCATGGACAGAATTTTTCCCTGGTGTGGTGTGATTTTAGTTGTTTGTTATGGTTTTTACCTAAAACCTCGAGCGCCTTTTGTCCATTCTTGCGCTTGTGAAAAACATAAGAACGTGACCGAGCGTTGTTTTATCATTTTTTCGGGCTCGTTGTTTTAACCCTTTTTCGGTCTCGTTGGACTATTGTACGAAAAAGGAACTGAGAGAGTTCTCTTTTAAAGTGTTTTTCCAAACTCTATAATCTTGAAAAACCTTCAAGTTTGCTATCTCTGGACTCGTTAAACAAACATTGACAGACCCGTAATGGGACCGAACCACTCCTTCCTAGGGTTCGTTAAAAGTACTCCGAGGGACTCGTTAGAAGGATGAGCTTATATCAACAAGCATATGTGATCCTCTTCAAGCTTGCGTAAAAATAAAGAGGTACTTGCCAGAAATGGTGGGGGGAAAATTTGGGAAAGGGATATGTTTCATCTTTGAATTGATTGGCAGTAAGTGTCTCTCTTGAACATGACACCCCCTATTCATCATTTAAAGCCGGTTTGGGAAATCCATTTGTCTCTCATTCGATTTAATAACAAGGTCTTTCCATGTGTCGTCTTTGATTCAATGCTGCCAAATCATTGGTCATGTCATTCATATGTTCAAGAGAAGTTCGTCTGAAACCTCTATTGAGTTGGCCATCTACAGTTATCCTTTCACTCTGTGTCGACTTTCCCTGTGTCCAACGTCCAATGGCTACATGCTCTGTTTCACCTTCAAACTATGTTACTCATTTTGTATCATTGATGGGGCATACATCAAGGCCCTCCTGTGAAGATTTTTGTTCCGTCGACTTCAGTACATTATCCAGAATCAAGACTTAGAAATTATTCAGTACCTTGGAGCTTGCATGCCTCAATGGCAAGTTTCCTCGCTTTCGACAGAGGGTTTACATCATTGACCCCTGATCGAAAGATTTCGTCGGGTGTTTGACATCAACTCATTTATTCACACTCGATGGATTGTACTATAATACCTTGGGAGTCATTGACATCAATGATGATTTCCCTCGCACTTGTTAACAGTTACATCAATGATCGGTAATCAAGTGGTTTCTACCATGTTCGACTTCGACACATGTAATCACATGGTTAGATTCGTACTTTGGGCGATGAGATTGAAGACTCTGGGTATTTCCTTTATGATCCAGGTTGCGATGGAGTATGTATAATTTGTGACACTTAGATCCACTGTGTATGTTTTGTGGCTAGGTCGTCTTGATTGAAAATTTGTCGCATAGATCCACAGTGTATTTAGGTGGCTATGCTATATTATGACTGCATGGATCCATAGTGTATGATTGGTGGCCATGACCTTTGTTTGTGATGTCATCAGTCTATGATCTGAGTATGGGAATGCCTACCTCAGGAATTGGTATACATGATATTATGTTGATGCTTGGATGTTTGCAGGTCTCTGATTAGATGTGCTCTTGGTTCTTGACACACACATGCAGCTTACAAAGTCTATCGACTGTCACCAGTTCCACTCTCAGACTTTGGGGGGAATTCTGTTATCCACAATTTTGGTCATTGTGATGATCTTATGATGATGTTATGATGATGGAAAATCAATCTCTTTACTAAGAACACTTTCCTGAGAAAAGTTACATTTGTCTTCTTCCAGAAATCATGATTTTAAAGGATGTTCGCAGGCCACCTATATATCCTCCTGCGAGAATGCCTAATTCTCGCAGGCTGCATTAAGCTAGGGTGTGAAGGGTTTGCACTGTAACTAACTGTCAGGGTGAAAACATGTTCCAAAGGAAGGAAAAATATAAAATCTTGAACCTTCTAGAAGGGAATCTTCTAGAAACATGAGTTGGCTTCGAATGGTTATCTAAGTACTAGTTTTCCTGATATCTTGGGATCATTTCCTATCCAAGTAACTAATCTATCTTCTCCTATATATTGAGGAGATTGCTCATGGAAAGGGTTAAGCAAGTGAGAAGCAAACGAACAAGAGATTGATTGGAGAATTAGTGCAAGACTGTATGGAGGACTGATGCTACAACAGTTAGAGACAACAGCAAGGTCATCAAAAGTGGTTGATTTTCTTCATGCATGAGCAAGTGTGTGTGTCAAAGCTAGGAGCCATCGAAAGGAGACCTACGACATCAAGGCTCAGGTTGTAAGTTTCACTTTCAATTAATTAAATACAGTAATATGTCCCTTTCCCATAAAGATGATGTCACTTTATTACATAACTCCTTGATCATATGTATAGACTAGCTATTGAATATATTAATCTGCCTTTACTTCGATTGGTTTGTACTGTTGTGATCTGAACGGTGCAAGAGCATTGGAGAAAAGCTTGGAACAACAGAGACTTAAGGAAAGCATGCATAAGGTATGTTCATGACCTCCGTCTCTTAGTTCATTCAATAGTCTAGATATAGGCAAAGTGTATTATTTTGTCCTGTTTTGTTCTAGATCCAGGTGGATCTAGGGAGATCGGTTTGTGTCCGCACTCACGGATTTATCCTGAAACACCAAGGGAAAGGGGGTCTCATCACGAGCCATCCTTATCATCTCTGTGAAAGTGTGTGTGGGTAACACTGTCAGCTCTGGTCACCACGCCAAGGTAGTGTCCTCTAGTTAGTCCTTGAAATAAAAAGAAGAAAGAAAATAAAGAAAAGAAAAGAATAAAGGCAATAAAGGGCTTGGAAAGAATTGCATCAGTGACGGGTATAGCTCGCCTTCTACAAAGGCACCCATAGGTAATATCATGCATCCTTGTCTTTAACTCTACCTGTATTTCTGGACATCCCTTAACCACATCACCTCGTTTTACATGGCTTGGATGATACCCCTTGGAGACTTTCCTTTCCTTATGGACACTAGCCCAATAGGGTATTTTGTCTTTTTCTCTGACTCTGTATTGTAGGTCTTTGTAATGTCATTGAGATATCGAATGATATATCAAGGTTTTTATGCATATGTTTGATAACATTAATGATGAAACATGATTAACATTGCTATGACCCCTATGACTAATGAGCCCATGGAGGGCGAAGTTTTTGATGTGCAGGACCATGCCCGACGGACAGGTACTAGTTGGACCAGTACACATGGGCAGATGATTAGTTCGGACCTCCATGTGGCTGAAGAGCCCATCAGATGGTTGATGGGACCCCATCAGGGGCAGAGACAGGACAGTGCTTGGTTGAGCTTTTCACTTGAGAAGAAGAAGGATGTTCCATCAAGGACACTTTGGTTGAGCCCAACCCAGGGGGGTTGACCCACTTCAGGTGGAATGTTTCCCTTTGATGGCCTAGGACGCCACCTAGGAGCCATTGATGTCATCTTGACAGTGTGGCAGTCAGATAGGGCAGCTGGCATGTGTGGCAGGGTTTGGAGACCCAAAGAGGGCCAACGTTTTGTCATTTGTGCTAGATTTTTCCCTAAAAAGGGCTAACGTCTCCCTCAGTAGGGATTGATGTCTTTCTTATGCTCATTTAGGGCTTTAATTTAACAATTTAATGTAAAAACTGTATGATTTTGGTTTGTAGCCTTGTCGGCTATTTTTAATGACCTAATTTTAATTAGAGGTCATGATACACTATATATTGAGGAGTTTTTCCCTCATTTTGACCAAACACACAACTCACTCTCTTATGAGGTCTGATTTTTGTGCCCCTAGTTGGGTATTTGGTCTTTTAAAGTGAGGCGCACTTGTTGATGGAAGGATTTTGTTGGCACATTTGGCATTTCTCTTGAAGGAAGGTTTACAACTAGGGTTTGCATTGTTATTTCTTCATGATATGTAAGTGTATTTTCTGCAAAACTTCTTAATTGAATGGTTGTAGGTTTGTATTATTGCATTTACTTATAATTTGCTG
Source organism: Picea engelmannii (assembly GCA_009831015.1). Taxonomy (NCBI): domain Eukaryota; kingdom Viridiplantae; phylum Streptophyta; class Pinopsida; order Pinales; family Pinaceae; genus Picea; species Picea engelmannii. The sequence continues at coordinate 829,000 of ML783688.1, forward strand.
ATTTAAAACCCTAGGTGACAAGCACACAAGTAGGTCTTTGTTTCATGTCCCCTAAAAGAGAAATATTCAGCCATTGAAGAAGGAGGGAAGAGCCTAGCCTTTGCTACACTCTCTTCACTTCTTCCCCTTCTGCTAGTTGTGATTTTCAAAGGTTAAAAAGGAGATGACGTCCCAGGCCTAGGTTATCTACACCTAGGGTCGTCCATATCCTAGGGTTTGGTGATAAAGCCTTGCCATTGCAACACTTTCCCTCACCTCATTCTCTTGTTTTAACTTATCTTTTATGCTAGCTGTTTTTTCAAGTTTGACCTAAGGAAGGAGGAAAGAGCACAAGGCCTTGCTTAAGCAACACCAGAGTGAGCCTCTTTCCCCTAGGGCTTTGATTCTAGGGCCCTGCCATTGCAGAACTCTAGAACCCTTCCCTCTTGTCCTTAGCCTTTCATCCCTTCAACCTTGCATCCTCTCCTTAATTGACTCCATCTACCCCTAGGCATTGATATTAGATCCACAACGTTGAAGTGATAATGCCCAAACAACCTCTCAAAACTTTTAACTTTGAAACCCTAACTAACTAGCTAACCCTAACTAGGTTGATGTCACACTTGGTTATTCCATATTGACGCAACACCTTTAAATGATAAGCAATTAGATGATGATTGAAAGCATTTATTGAGTAAAAGATTGATTAAATACATTGTTGGCTACATCATCTCAATAATTAATGATAAGTTGATGTTCTCCATTGCTATATTGATAAAATGTTGATCTCATTAATATCTGTTGTTTTACATTGCTTACATATTGATGTCAAATAGTTACATGAAGTACTAACCCACTGAATTGTAGCCTACAAACATATATTTTTTTACAATTGTCTTGTTTCGGGCATGCATTCTCATTTGGGCATACACTTCTTTATTGGTTGATTAGTCGAACTATCTGACCTTGGTGGTAACCTGTGAGGAGGGACTTTGACCTTAACCTTTATATCTTTTCCTCTTCAAAACCCCAGGTTACCGAGGACATCTCCCTTGGGCTAACCTCCCTAAATAGAAAGAACCTCCCCATTGAGGTGACATTGGGTGGGGTAGGTTCATGTTACGCCAGTTTGGCCTCTATCCTTTAACCATATGACCCAGCTACAAACTGTGTGATAACAAGTACAAAGATCACTTATATTTATGTAAGAACTCCCAACTCAATCAAAAGGTACTATTGGAATTGCACACCTCTCCAGTAGGAGGGCACTCGGGATTTTTGAAAACCTACCATAGAGTCAAGAAGGATTTTTTTTTGGATGGCCTTAAAACTGATGTTCAAAGGTTTGTGGCAGAATGTTTGGTTTG
>ML783688.1:831273-871167 GCA_009831015.1 Picea engelmannii
TCATCTTGTACTTGAACATTTAAGTGGGGTAAAAGGAGGTTTCCCCCTCGAAGAGGCTTATTATCTGAAATTATCTCTTTTTCAAGGCGTTGAGTACTTTTTCTGAGGTTTTTATATGCTATATTGATATTTGGTTCTTAACAGAAAGAGAGGGAAGGGTAAGGAGAATACTTAGACAGATCTCTGAATTATCAAGATTCATATTAGTCTTGCACAAGATAGATTAAACCTGTAGCAGTTCTGAACATTTCCTAACTAAGAATAAAGAAAACAGGGTTGCGTCGCCATTCATAATGAAGAAATTTAAGCATATCAGATATAAAAGATAATACAAGAAATTATTCCATACATTTAGAATACTAGATACACAAGATATATCCAAAATTTGGGTCCCAATTGTATTAACATATCGAGTCTTCTCACAGCTTGAGTCACATACACAAGTAATCAGAGGGTGATCCTCATCAAATATGAGATAAGGTTAGAGTCTCTTTTTCCTATACATCTAGACTGATATTAAACTATGGTACATTGATAGTGTGGTTCTTGCCCAGATCTCCAAAACTCAACACAACATGAATGATAATAAGAATGACTCAAGCAAAACCAACGATAACATCATTAGTAACAACAACCTGAGTAATAACAAAAATCAAATCCCATCCTTACTAACATATATCCTAACAACAACAACCTTTTACAATCATATCAGTCTCATATATGTAATCTGATCTTGAGTTTGTTGGTTGAGAGCCCGAGAGTTCTATCTTCTTCTTGATCTTGTTGCAACTTATTTCCGCAAAACTGATGTTGCACTGTCCTTCCAACCACTTTCTATTTCTTCCCTTTAGTCCATTGTCCAACTCCTCAGTAGTTTGCACAAATTATCTTCACAAAAATGAAGCTGCGACATATCTTTCCCAACTTCTATTCATCAAAAGGAAGGGCCTAACATACTCGACAATCAAAATTGTTGGATGGGGAAGACTCCAACTGAAAATGTAGGATGGGATGAAAATAACCATTCCAAGTGTGCTTCACATTCTGTGTTTGGAAAGAAACATGATATATGTCAGCAAGAAGGGTGATGTAGATGTGCATAATCTGTTTCAGAAGGATTCGTGCAAAATGGTTAGAGGTGTGATGGTATTAATGAAGGGATTTTGGATTGGTACCCTCTACAATATGTTAGGGAATGTCAAATCGACTGGATGCAACAACATCATTTCTCCTAAAATCAACTAGACTGTGACCTGACCAGGTTATGGCATGAGAGGATGGGACACATTGGATAAAAATAACTTCAATCTATGCAAATAAAAGGTATGGTCAAAGTTTTTTCTGAATTTGGTTTGGAAGTCAACTTCTGTGAACATTGCATATATGGAAAGCAAAGTCGGGTGAGGTTCCCATCTGGAGCGACAAGGGAAAATGGGATTCTAGAACTGGTGCATAGTGATGTGTTTGGTCTGGTTACAATGCCTTCATTTGGTGGATCCTTGTATTATGTCTTATTCATAGATAATTTTTCCAGGAAGACATAGACATATTTCATGAGGAATAAATCAAAGGTTTTCGATAGATTTAAGGATTTTAAAGATCTTATGGAAAACCAGACAGAGAAGAGGATTAAAGTGTTGAGAAATGACAATGGTGGTGAATTCTATTGAAAGTAAATTGATTAGTTCTGTAAGAAGTGTGTCATAGAACACTAAAATACCACACCATATACCCCAAAACAAAATAGAGTCGTCGAGAGAATGAACAGAACGTTGATGGATAAGGCAAGGATCATGCGCAATGGTGTTGGGATCGCACAAGAATTCTAGGTGGAGGGAGTTGACACTACAAGATATCTAGTAAATATGTTTCCTTCATCAACACTAGTCGACACGACTCCACATGAGGTATGGTTGGGTAATAATCCTTTGGTGGCACATCTCAAAGTAATTGGTTGTGATGCATTTGTGTATGTTCCCAAAGAAAATAGGAGCAAGTTGGACAAAAAGGAAATAAAATGTATTTTCCTTGGATATAAAGAAGGAATGAAAGGATATAATCTCTGGGATCCTGCATCAAAGAGAATAGTGTACATTCAAGATGTGGTCTTCAAAGAAGACAGAGGTAAATTCAAGCCAGAGGAAGTTGTTTAGACTGAGAATATGCCTGATACGGTGCAGTTTGAACTGAGGAATGAAGAAGATGATTCAGATGAGTTGAATGAATTTTAGGAAGAGGTGGAACAACTGACTCCGGTGGTAAGGAGGTTAGAAAGAATAAGAAACCTAGTTGAGATGTATAGTCCACCCGAATTCAATTCCACATCCGTGCTAACTACCATCGGCAATGAGCCCAAGTCGGTCGATGAGGTAGTCGACTCGGTAGAGGGTAAACTCTGGAAGAACACCATGGTCGAAGAGATGGAATCCTTGTACAAGAATGAGACATGGGATTTAATAAAATTACCTAGTGGAAGAAATCTCATCAGTAGCAAGTGGGTATTCAAGAAGAAGATGAATGTCGTAGAACAATTCGAGAAGTTCAAATCTTGACTGGTAGGGAGAGGATATTCCCAAGTCGAGGGAGTCGACTTCGGTGATATTTTTTCCTCTGTTGCAAAACTAACTTCCATTAGAGTACTAATGTATCAGGCTACAAAGGTAAAACATATGGATGTGAAGACAGCGTTCCTACATGGGGACCTGGAAGAAGAAATCTACATGAAACAACCTGAAGTATTTGTAGTAAAGGGAAAGCAAGAGTTGGTGTGCAAACTCAAAATATCTCTTTATGGTCTAAATAAATCACCAAGGATGTGGTACCAAAAGTTTGACACATACATCCTTAGTTTGGGATTTTTGAGAAGCAAAAATGATCACTGCATATATTCCAAGGAAGAAGGTGGGAGTTTCATATATGTAGCTTTGTATGCCGATGACATGTTGTTAATTGGAAACAACATGGAAACAATAAAGGAGGTGAAGAAGAAACTATCCTCCAAGTTCGATATGAAGTATCTCGGTGCAGCTAACTTCATTTTGAGAATTGATACTAAGAGAGATCAAGCTGCTAGAAAGCTCTAGTTGAATCAGACAAAGTATATTGAAATAGTTATGAAACAATTTAACAAGTTGGATTGCAAACCAATGAAGGTGTCAATTTCTATGGGAAAAAGGCTTACTGCTGAACAATGTCCAAAGAAACAAGAATAAATAGAGGACATGGAACGTGTTCCTTATGCAAGTGTTTTTGGTAGTCTAATGTATACGATGGTCTGCACTTGACCAGACATTTCCCATGCAATGGGAGTGTTGAGTAGGTACATGTCGACACCTGGAAAGGAGCACTCAACAATAGTCGAGAGATTATTCAGGTATTTATGTGGCACGAAGAAATATTCTATATGCTACCAAGGAAAACCTAGAGGTGATAGTGGTAAATTAGATGTACATGGCTTTGTCGATGTTGACTGGGCTAGAGATCTGGATCAATGAAGGTCGACCAACAAATACATCTTCAAGATGTTTGGTAGATCTATAAGTTGGATGACTAAGAGACAAGCGGTTGTACCCTTGCCAACAAAAGAAGTTGAATACATGGCAGCCACTCATGGAAGAAAAAAAGTGGTATGGCTTCAAAGGTTGTGTTCAAGAATCAAGTTTGAGCAGAGAGCTATGAAGGTAAGTTGCGATAGTCAAAGTCAATATTTTTGGCAAATAAACATCCTTATCATTCAAATACTAAGCACATTGATGTACAATACCATTTCTTAAGAGATATGGTGGAAAGTAACAAGGTTCTACTGGAGAAAGTAGACATGTTGGAAAAAATAGCAGACTCGTTGACCAAGTCTATGAGTGCTTTAAATTTCTCTTGGTGTAGAGAGGAAATGGGAATTTCTTCCTTAGGTCTATGAATGAAAGTTCAGGAATCTCCTATTTCAGAAAAGAAGACAACAAGTGGGAGAATGTTGGGTTTTTATTTTCTTTGCAGTGAAAGTCGATTTGAGGTAGATTGACTGACAGTCAAAGTTCGAGGTGGATCAATAACATTCAAGGTTGAGGTGGATCGACAACAATTCAAAGGTCAATGAAGTCGACCAGAAAAAGTCGAAGTCGAAGATATTGACGACAAGCCAACCAACAAGAGGTTGAAGTGTGGGTGTGAGTCGACCAAATAGAGACCGAATGAAGGATTGAATGGTAGTCGACTCGTAACCTGACTTAGAGTCGACTGTAACAGAATCCTGGGATTTACAAGATTTGTAGCCAATGATTTGCATGGATCTGTAACCGTTTTTGGGTGCAAATATTTAGGATTTTTTCATGTTGTAAAACCTATAAAGAGGTGTTTTGTAAGGTCGTAAAGGCTAATGTTGTAATGCACTTATGCAAGTTAATACATGTGTAATTGTAGGTTGTTGGTCATGCATATGTAAGTTGAATTGGCTACAGGGTTGTTCTTGCGCAAGCAAGAGGGTATGATGTCGATTGTGTCTTAGGTGTGGACCAAGGTTAGACATGTAAATTTTTATTCAGATCAAATAAGACAACAAGAGAGAAAAACACTCAAATCAATGTTGGTTTTTCCCGGTTAGGGGTTCCAAGGTAAAATATCGGTGTACTATGTGATTGTTTGTGTCATTTATGGTCTTTATTATTGTGTGATTGTTGCTAGGATTAGTGTGGAAGTGTCTCTCATTTATTGATACTTTATTCAATATAGGTGTTACAGGTTCGAACCTGTTGCCGGCCTGCATCTATAGCCTCGACGAGGTAACCTCTTAAACCCATTTTACTCTAAGAGCTCTTGTCACATTACTTTATTTTTACAATTTGCAGAATAAATATGATTAGATATGGAGGAGTAATCATCATAAATCCTTCTACATGCCTCAGATGACACAATAAATATTGAATTTTAAATTAACCAAGCTGGGACCCACTTCCAATAAGCATCTATAGCCTTGACGGGTTGGCCTCTTGCACCCATTTTCTATAAGAAACTCTAGTCCCATGACTTCCACTCCTAAAATTTATGATATATTTATATGTATGTTTTGGGTGGATGGGAGAGCTGGAAAATACCCTTAAAGGCATGTGATGGTACAAGTTCAATGGTAGAAATATTACCTTCCCATAAGTTGTCTCTATGTAAAGGATACTTAATGAGTTTAGTCAATTTGAATTCATATGTATGGGCAAGGCTGGGCTATATGTCAAAAAAATGAGTTATTTCCTCTCGGTTTTCAATTCATTCTGACGAGTTCTAAGGAGAACAATTGTTATCAAGGCAACATATCTCAAATCTGATTCGGCAAAGGAGGAAAGTGCCCACGAAATTGGAGGAATTGTCCCAGACTTTCCTTCAGAAGCACATTGACAAGATTAAAAGGAAGTCCTCCGATGGGATCAGCAAAGTTAATTTCAACTATTCTAAAGTGATCGATGTAGTTAACTTCAACTGTTCTGAAGTGATCGGTGTGGGGTTGATTGCAGGCTGCAATTTTGCAGATCTGAGGCACTTTAATCTACTACCCATACAAATGACAAAGCTAAGAAAATTTGGTCATTGTACAGCAACGACTATAATGGTTAAGAAAATGTGTTTCCTCTTAAGAGATCGATTCAAATCCAGAAGAGTAGGGTATGTATACATCTGTAGACTTTAAACATATGTATGTATCGATCAAATAACTGGGTGGAAGGGTATCATACACCAATTTGATGTGTAACTTGGAAGTGACTTTAAAAATAGATTATTATTATTATTATTATTATAATTAGTCTAATAGTCAATACAACCAACAAACATGATAATAAATAAATCAATTGAGTGTAATTTGGATGGTTGTGAGGAATGTTTTTATCTTCCCTACCAGGGTTCAATTCTCATAATGACATGAATAAAACTCATAATGAATATGTTGTAATAGCTTTGAGTCTATATGTATTAGAAAGTTGTCTTTGATTCAAAATTGAATAACAAGAACAATGACACTCGTGACTCACATAGACAAACAGAAAATGTTCTTTGAGGTTCATTGGATGCAATGGAAATAAGTCCTCCGATTGCATATCTGGGACCAGTTAATAAAAGAAGTGAGGTGAATATAAATCATAATCCAATGAAACGTTATCCCTGGCTTTGAAACACACAGCAAGAAAGTCATTTTAGGGCCTAAAATTAATGAAACCTAGATGTGATTAAACAAGGGGATCATGGAAAACAACAAGGGTATAAGCAATACGCCTATAACTCTTTAGGTGAGAAAATCGAATGCTCCAGGCCTATCAATGGCAGGTTCACCAGGGATAACGAAGGTTCCTATGCATGGGAAATCAAGGAATATCTATTAGAGTTTAACGAAGGTTCCTATGCGGGGAAATCAAGGTTCCTATGCATGGAAAATGCAAAGCAAGATACATGACACAAAAGATGTTATGAAATAAAAAGTAAGTAAAGTTGATAATATCAAAATTGAAAAAAATGAATCTGAAAGGATGGGATTGGTTATCATCAAGGGTCAACCAGATTTGATATTAGATTTGGTGATGTGATTGTTTCAAATAGAGGTGGCCTTGGGAGCAACCCATCTTCACTTGTCATTGTTCCCTCCAAGGATAAAGGCATGCAACGAGGGAAAACATAGGAAACATACTAGTTTTTGACGATTAGCAAAACTGAAGAAGTGTCATCTAAAACAGGGACAAGACCCTACCAAACTGATGTTCTTATTTTGTCCATAACTTTTGACTAGAAACTTTGTTTGCATTTTTTATACCATTGGAAAGGCCTTTCGGATATCTATATGTTAAAAAGTTGTAGGGGTGAATAAGTATTGATTCTTTTTCACAATTTTAATAAGTTCTTTAATTATTAAAATTATTAACCATAACAATTGATCAACAAGAAAGTACACAAAATTTTAAAGACAATAATCATAAAATTTATATTTCTTTTACAAGCTACAACATCTAGGAGACACCAATCTCCTTTATTTTGAGCACCTACTCAAGGAGACACCAATCCATGTTTACAAACACCAACTTGAGGAAGGTGCAACTCCTTGTTGTTCAGGCTCCAACTTGTAGAGGACTTCCAATCCTATGTTTTTCAAGCACCAACTTGAGGAAGCTACAACTCCTTGTTGTCTAGGCTCCAACCTATAAAGGACTCCCATCCTCTCTTGTTCCTCCCTTCCACCCTCACTTCATGTGAACGTTTCAAATTTCGTCCTTGGACTCTGCCTCTGTTTAGATATTTTGATTTATCTCCCAAAGACACTTTCCTTTCACCATGATTTTTTTGTTTATATAGTCTTCCAAAAGGTGTATGACGTTGAACCATTATGTCTCTTTATAAAATAGCAATGAATCAATGTGTCTCTTCATAAAAATAATGTTGTTCTAAGAAAAAAATTATTCCTCTGTTATCAGCTTTAAGTAATCGGGTGACCTTGCTTCCTCTTCAAAAAAATCTATTTAATGAAGAATTATATTAAGAATTATATTCTCAATTGGCACTGGTAAGGCGCCTTTCATGGGGTGTTTTCCTTTCAATAGTACTAGACTTTTATTCAAATGTTGTAAAATGGTGTGAGTTGTGTTATGCTTGATGTTCTCTGGTATTTTCATTAAGAACATTGAGCATGACAACTACTCTAAGCTACAAGTCAAAAATGACTTTCAATCCTTTGTTTGGTCGTCAGAATTTCCTGTAACGAAATTATGGATATGTGATAACTCGTGGCCCCTTTTCCCATAGGACCATGCGTTGTGACCTATAGCTAACAAATGAGGTGAAAATCCTTTTCAATACTCTAAACTAAAGGCAATACTAGACACTATAACTAGGCGTTTATCTCGACACTTAAACTGCTTCAAAACTCCATATGAATTTGACCTGCGACTGAGAGCGATCCAAATAGTTCTTACCTGGGAACCAATCAAATCAATAGTTCGAACTTGATCAAGTGTTGAGTGGACGGTTCAAGATTATCTAGGCACTAATCAAATTGACTGTTCAGACTTGATCAACCATTGAGTGGACGATCCACATGAATTTCTCATTTGAAAAATGGACTCGAAATATTCCCAACCCAAAATGCGATAAACTTTAACAGTAACACGTGGATAGCTAAATTTAGCATGATATAATTTCGCATCCACCATCTTCCATTAACTTTTGTGTGTGTTCAAACGTGAAAATGAATTCGAATCGTTTGATCTTCTTACACTCAATCATTGTCGTCCAATTCGACCACCACTATAGACTCTGATCTTAGTCTATCATTGTCGATCACTTTTGTTAGTTGGCTTGTAGTTTGGGGAGAGTGCATTTGTATAATCTCAATTATCCTAGTAATGAGGTTGTGGATAGTCCTACATTCTTTTGTATTTGACCACCACTATAGACTCTGATCTTAGTCTATCATTGTCGATCGCTTTTGTTAGTTGGCTTGTAGATTGGGGAGAATGCATTTTTATAGTCTCAATTATCCCAGTAATGAGGTTGTGGATAGTCCTACATTCTTCCATATGAAATACCTTGAATTTAAATCCATAACTTCCTTAGGAAAGTCTTGGCCCAAGAAATCAATGAAGAATTTGATTATTCATTGATTAGTGATGAAGTCTTTTCCAGAAAATAAGTTTGATTGACCTCCTTCAGCATGTGATTATGATGATGCAAATAATGTTCCAAGAAAGGTTCAAGTATGACTTCCATTGATAGAGAGGCAACACAACAAGCTTGGTGATTATGTCCCTCTTTATCTTATCAATTGTTTTTTCTGTGAATGGATGTCAGTAAGATATTTCAACGTAAACTCTTATTGAGACATTATGAATACATGGACATTAATCAAGATTACACATGACTTTAACCAAGTTATGGTCATGGGGATAACACAACAACATATCAATAAGATTTAGATAATCCATGGGTTTCTCTGAATGATAATACCATATTAATCATTGATAATGATGACCATATTGACCATCAATTCAAACTCTATAATACCATGTCCAACATCCTCCCCCTTTTTACATCAATGACAAAACCATAACATGACATCAATTCCAACACCATAACACCATGTCCAACATTCTTCCCTTTTGGCATTGATGGAAATAAAGTAAAAATGCCTTGTCAATCTTAACTAGGTTTTATTGTTTCTTCTCCCCCTTTGAAAACAATGGAAAATAGGATATTTATTTTCTCCCCCTAGGGTTATACTCCCCATGTCCATGTACTCATTTTTTGATGAAGCTTGTGCAATTTAATTAGATATGGAGATTACCCCCAATTTATATCTAAGGTTTTCAAAAGTACTTCTTGGAAGAGGTTTTGTGAATATATCTACAATATTTTCTTTAGTATCCACATATTCCACTTTAACAAATTTTGGAGAAACTTGTTCCCTAAAAAAATGAAATTTAATTGGGATATGTTTGTTTTTTGAGTGCATAACAAGATTTTTAGAAAGGTTTATAGCACTGGTATTGTCAAAGTTTAATAAGAATTGGATGATCATACATTACTTGTGAGTCTTCTAGAGTTTGTTTCATCCAAATTACTTGAGTGCACTAGGATGCAACAACAATATATTATGTTTCTGTTGTAGATAGTAATATGAAGGTTTTTTTATTTTACTTAGCCATGGCACAAGAGATTTTCCTAGGAAGAATGCTCCTCCACTTGTGCTCTTTCTGTCATCAATACTTCCTACCCAATCTACATTAGTATATGCAGTTAATGTGAAGTATTATGTTTTTGGATACCATAACCCAAAATCCAAGGTGACTTTGAGATATCTAAAGATCCTTTCAACTGCTTTCATATGTTTTTCTTTAGGTGCAAATTGAAATATGACCACTAATTCTACATCTTGCATGATATTTGTTCTTGTTGTTGTTTCATATAATAGGCTACCAATCATTGATCTATACATGGTTTGGTCCACTTTTAGTGATTCAACATATTTTTTCAAAGGCTTTGTGACAAATTTAAATCTCAATACAACATATCACCTAGAATGAGATGGGAAAACAAAGAGGACCACGAGAATAATTGAAGACATGCTCAGAATGTATGCGATGGACCAACAGATCTAGATTTAAGAGCGGAACAAAATGATTAACAGACTGAATACAATAAACACAGAGATATGAAGAATAACACATATATCTAGTGAACAATATCTTCTATTGAATAATGAAATAGGTTGAAACTGTAAAACTGCAGAACTGAAACACTTGATCGAATGGTGGTAGCTATCTCTGAGAAGAGATGTGGCTACTATGAACATCTGTCTGAGAAGAATCAATTACAATGATTCTCTAGAGGAATTTTTGATATTTATCATGAATTCCAAAACCCTATACATCCAAAAACCTAACCCTAGGCGGTGAAATTTCAAAATTCATGTGGGCCCCTATGGGTAAGTTGGTACCTCAACTTCTCGAGGTCGTAACTTTTGCATATGACCTTCGTTTTAGGTGTGTGGTAGCCTGTTGGAAAGGTATTTTAGAGAAATACACATTCCTCCATCAAACTCTAACTATGTCTACAGTTTTACTGTGGAAAGCTAAAAAAACACTGTTTAGGCCTCCAAAATGGACCTGGAAGTACAACAAGATGTGTTAACATGAAAACATAAAAAAAAAGCCAATTGGATTAGGTGAGAGGCCACCAATATCCACCTGGAATATCTGTATATCTTCAGACATCACCAGAAGTATAGAACCCACAATTACAAAGAAGTATAAATGAACGTGTTGAACTAAAAATGGACAGGAGGAGCCAGTTGGAATAGGTGGGTGGCCACCAATAGCCAACTGTATCAATCCTCCCCCCTTAGGAATCAATGGTCTCCATTGCATTGAGTTTCCCCATTAGGTGACGAAACTTCTATTGGATTTGGCCCTGGCTGAGCCACTTGCATTGGTGTAATAGTTTCCCTACCTTGACAACCCAATAAAGATGGATCCTCTGCTGGTGAATGCCCTTGACATGTGTGTCCACTATCTGATCAGTGGATGCTTGTTCCATGCATTCAGGGTTGAGATATGTGGTTGGTAGTTGTTCTGTGATCTCTGAGGTGTCCAATAATGGTGGAAAATATGGTCAAAAGGGGTCCACATTGAACACTGAGTGCAAGCCAAGGAAGGGTGGAGTGTTGAACTCAAAATCATTGCTACCCACAGCCTTGATGATAGTTTAAGGCCCATAGAAAAGTGGGAAGAGCTTATGATGGGGCATTGTGAGACGCTCCTTCTACAAATGTAACCAGACTTTGTCGCCAACCTGAAACTAGTGTGGTACCATGTGTTGATCATGGAGTTTCTTTTACTTAGCATTGGATTTCTGCAAAATCTCCTAGACCTATTGGTGGATGTGCTGAATCCGCTCAATGAATTTGGTGTCTTTTTTTATCGCAGACTAATCATTGGAATATTTTGTCTGTGTGGTGGTAAGAGGAAGTGCAACATCAATGGGTCCCAAGGGTTGGAATTTCATCCCCACCTAAAATAGGCTATGGTCAATGGAGCTATGGAGAGCTATGTTGTAATTATTTTGAACATAGGAGAGACTCTCGTCCCATGTATGTGGATTCTTAGAGTTGTACATGCGCAAGATGTGTACAATCATCTAATTGACGAACTTTGTTTGGTCGTCTGTTTGGGGGTGAAAAGTAGTGGATTTGGTGAGATTGGTGTCCAACAATGACCAGAAAATCAACCAAAATGTGTTGAGTAACCGGTTGTCTTGGTCGGAGATGATTATCTGTGGTATCTCAAAGTGGACCGACACTCGTTCGAAGAAGAGGTTGGAAATATCTACCATTTTGATATTCTTCTTGCAGGCTATGAGGATGGCCATCTTCGAAAACTGATCAATGACCACAAATATGCAGTCATTTACTTGCTTGGTGAATGGAAGGCCATACATGTAATCCATTGGGATGGATTCCCAAATCTTCTCGGGAGTAGCCTTTCTTCTTGATGGCTAGCTTGGAAATGGCACATGCAGTGCAAGATCTGATATACTTGTTGACGTCATGTCAAATTTTTGGCCAATAAAAATGTTTCTGAAGAAAGACCACAGTTTTCTTCATGCCAAAATGTCTTGCCATCGGAATGTAGTGGGCTTCCCAAATCATCTTTGCATGCTCGATTGTAGGAACACAGATATGGCCTAGGTGGCATAATAGTCTGTTCTGAATGTGAAAATCGGTGACAATCACGCTTGTACCCAAGAGCTGATAGGTGGTGGTGAAGTCTAAATCTTGATGATAAAGTTGGGCCACTCAGAGGCTTCATGTTCAAAGGAATGGAGCACAGTGGTGAGTGCAACCATAAAAGGTCAACTGAGGCAATCAAAGACACATTTTGAGATACCTGTCATATACTTGATGTTGATATGGAACTATTGCAGATAGGTGGACCACTTCTTATGGCAGTCGTTCTGCAATTTCCCATGTGTCTATATGAAATGCAGAGGATTGTGATCAGTGTGTATGATCATCTCCCTTCCCAAAATGTAATGTTTCCATTGATGAAAGGCTTGTACAATGGAATACATTTCCTTGTCATAGGTGGGGTATTTACGGAAATTATATGAGAGTGTCTCACTATGGTATTCCATCAGATGACTATGTTGAGTGAGAACTGCACCCACAACATAGTCAGAAGCATCAATCTCAATATCGAATGGTTGTTGCAGATCGGGAAAGGAGAGTACTGGAACTGAGCACGAGTGATGCTATAGATCATCAAATTCTCATTGATGTTCCTTCCCCCACACGAACTTGGCCCTGCCACCACCCTTGGTCACCTGGTTGAGGGCCCATGCAATATGGGAGAATCCCAACATGAACTGTTGATAGAATTTCGCTAGTCCCGAGAATCTCCAAAGCTTGGTCAGTGTGGTCGAGGCTGGCCAGTCATGGATGACTTGGATGTTAGATGGATACACATGTACCCCATGCTCATAAACAATGCAGCCCAAGTATTGGACCCTGTTCATGCCAAAAGAGAATTTTTCCAAGTTGGCTTATAGCTTGTGTTGTCGCAGAGTGCTCAAAACCTGTTGAATATGCCGCATGTGCTCCTCCCACATTCTATTGAATATGAGGATGTCATCCAAATATATCACCACAAAGGAGTTGGTGAAGGGTCTCAATACATCATCCATCAACCTCATGAAAATGGTTGGTGCATTTGTTAATCTAAAGGGCATGACTAGCCATTTGAAAAAACATTCTTTATATTTGAAGGTTGTCTTACATACATCAGTTGGTTCGATGGAAACCTCGTGGTAGCCAAAATTTAGGTCAATCTTGCTGAAGAAATTTTCCCTCTTGAGTTGGTCAAGAAGGTCATCACTCCTAGGAACGAGGCACTGATTCTTGACTGTGATTTTGTTTAAGGATCTGTAATCAATTCAAAGTTGCCAAGTCCCATCCTTCTTATGCACTAGTACAATCGGGCTTCTACAAGGGGAGGAGTTGGGTCTGATGTGCCCCTTTTGAAGAATCTCTTGGATCTGACGCATGATTTCTTCATTTTCCATCAGTGAGCAATGATATACTGGTCCATTAGGTACAGGTGTGATGTGATTCAGATAATTTGGATGCTTGACTTGGCAATGCGTATGTACCCCTATAGGTGAGGAGATGATGTCTTTGTATTCTTCCATGATCTCGTCCACTTTCTTCTACTGCAAAGAGAGGCTCTATGTATAGGCCATGCATTTGGCGGTGACCTTATCCTTATTGTGAGCAAGAATCACAAAGAAGACTAACTTCCTGGTTTATGAGATGACCTTACTACATTTCATATCAGAGATTAAAGAAATAGAAGTAGGCGACGATACCTCTGGTATCCTGTACAATTTTCTACCCATGCAATAATAACACTGCGGGGTCTATACTCATCCACAACATGACGCTTCCACAAATATGGTTTTCCTAAAATAACATCACAAACTTCAAGAGGAGAAATATCACACAGTACCTCATCCTTGAAAGGCTTGATGTCATAGGGTAGACAAAACTATTAGCTGACACAAAGATATCTTCCTTGGCGAAGCCAGCTGATAGTGTAGGGTTGCGGGTGCAGTGTCATTGGCATGTCCAGCTTCTTGACAACCTCTACTGAAATCAGGTTCTTCTGAATACCACTATCGACAATGAAATGAAGAAGAGCCCCCTTTACCTACATCTGCGAGTGAAGAGGCA
The DNA here is from genome assembly GCA_009831015.1 of Picea engelmannii. Classification (NCBI taxonomy): domain Eukaryota; kingdom Viridiplantae; phylum Streptophyta; class Pinopsida; order Pinales; family Pinaceae; genus Picea; species Picea engelmannii. The sequence continues at coordinate 845,519 of ML783688.1, forward strand.
TTCCCCTTCCTCTGGTTCTTCTGGTTCGTTTGGCTGGACTTTAGTGGTAGCGACAATGGCACTAGGTTCAACATCGATAATCTGCTTCCCTCCTTTAGGATTTGATTCAGAATAAAAATCGGCCTCTGACTCAGAAGCCTTCAGTTCGGCCATGAGTGACTTCTTAGAGCAGAATTCTTCGATGTTGTGCCAAGGGATTTTATAGTACTCACACCATTTTCTCGTGTCCTTCTTCATCCTCTCATTGCCCTTATTGTGTTGCAGCTTGGACTATTTGTCCTAAGGACGACCATATCAACTTGCTCCCTTGTTGTGTGGGTTGGGGCCTCCTTTTCCCTGCTTCGACTATGAGGAGATTGCAGATCCAAACTCTCTCCTTTTCTACTTAAATTTATGCTTGATCTTGAAAGCGTATCTATAAGTCATGCCCAATGAGGCAATGTCCAGAAAATCCATTTATGTTTGAATTTATCTATGCAAATAATCGTGGTATTTGAGCACCAGATGACGCTCAGAGTCTTTGATACCCAATTTTGTGCACAAGGTATGGAAACTATTGGTGAAATCTGGTACTGTCTGGTCCCTTTCTTGACTTAGGGTGGTCCATCTGGTGTACTGGTCCTCATAGCTTCCAACAGGGTAGTATTGTTCTTTAATGGTGTCCTGGAAGGAATCCCATGTAGGGGCCACCAAAAACATTGCATATTCCTCTATGGACCTTTTCTCAAAGTAAGTATCCCACCATTCTTTAACATGGGGAATGACCTTGAGGAGTGCAAAAGTGATCTTTTCCCTATCAAAAAAATTGTGGACCAAAAAATACCCTTCGAGAAAATTTAACCATTTATCTAAAGAATCTACATTTATCAGTCCTTTAAATAATGGAATATCAAAATTTATTTGTACTGTGAAGGGGGTTGCATGGCCGCTTGATGAAGATGATTTTCTTGTGGGCAGTCGTCGAAGGATCTGCATGAATTTGTCCATCATTTCGTTAATTTGTCGCGCGAGGGATTCCTCGAGAAACTTTTTAATAGGATCTCCTGCTCCATCATCTTTCTTTTCGTCCGTCATGGGTTGTTGTTGGGCTCGGCACGATCGATCTTGCAATGGCTCGATTGGTTCGAGTCCCAACTTCTTGTACCCAGATCTTGTCGGGGACATGCACGAAGAAAAATAAATGAAGAGCAGACCTCTCTGATACCACTAATCTTTATTTAGGAGCGAAACGAATTAATTAACAAACTGAATACAATAAACACAGAGATATGAAGAATAACACATATATCCAGTGAACAATATCTTCTATTGAATAATGAAATAGGTTGAAATTGTAAAATTGCAAAAATGAAACACTTGCTCAAATGGTTGTAGTTATCTCTAAGAAGAGATGTGGTTGCTACGTGCATCCATCTGAGAAAAATCAATTACAATGAGGCTCTAGAGGCATTTTTGATATTACTCATGAATGCCAAAACCCTAGACATCCAAAAACCTAACCCTAGGATGTGAAACATCAAAAGTCATGTGGGCCCCTATGGGTAAGTTGGTATTTCAACTTCCTGGGGTTGTAAATTTTGCATACGACCTTCATTTTAGGCATGTTATAGCCCATTAGAAAGGTATTTCAAAGAACTACACATTTCATCATTAAACTCTGACCCCGTCTACAATTTGACTGTGGAGAGCCAAAAAAACATTGTTTAGGCCTCCAAAACGGCCCTGGAAGTACAACAAGATGTGATGACATGAAAACATACAAAATAAGCCAGTTGGATTAGGTGAGAGGCCATCAATATCCACCTGGAATATGTGTAGGGATTAAAACAACCCCAAAAGTGTAGAACCCACAATTACAAAGAATTACAGAAGAATGTACTGAAGTAAAAACAAACAAAAGGAGCTAGTTGGAATCGGTGGGTGGCCACCAATAGCCAACTAGATCATCAACCATCCAAGTGGGAAGACTATATTCATTTAGTTGAATTATATTACAATAATGGGTACTAGGCATCATTGAAAATGATCATGTTCAAAGCTTGGTATGGAAGGAAGTGTGACACACCAATGAGCTAGGATATACCCCAGTAGACAAAGTTTGGGCTAGATTTGTTAAAAGAAATGGAAGAGCATATGGAAAAGATCAAAAATAAGTTAAAGGTTGTTCGGGATAATCAGAAGAGTTATGCCAACAAGAATATATTTTTCATAGATTTTAAAGTGGGTGAACATGTATTTTTAAAAGTGAAAAGAAGTTCGCTAATATAGGGTTGTTGCCCAAAGTTGACACCAAGATATTATGGGCCTTTTGAAATCCTAGAGAAGATAGGGTTAGTTGCATACATGCTAGATTTGCATGCATCCATGAGAGTGCATAATGTATTTCATGTGTCTTTATTAAAGAAATATGTTCCTAACCCACCATTACCACATAATTGATTGGACTATGATCGATGTCGATCACAAAGGAGATTTTCGGGTGGAACCAGTGCGCATCATGGAATATAAATTCAAATTTTTCAAGAACAAAGGAATCATCCTGGAAAATGTCCAATGGACCTAATACGGTCCTCAATATGCTACATGGGAGCACGAGAAGACTATATGGGAGGAATACCCACAAATTTTTGACAATTTTGAAGAAAACAAAATATAAAAATGCAATAATTCATTTTGGGTAGCTAGAGTTCTGGAACCACATATCAGAGTTTTCCTAGCCAACCTACGTGCGGAAATATGATAAAATAATTACACAACCCGATGGAATAAGAGTGGTTAAGGGGGTACATACCTTGGGTCAACAAGTTGAGAGGAACAAAATATTATGGTTGGAACTCCTAATGAAGTTTTGAAACTACATAATTTTATTTTTCTAAGAATTATGAAGTAAATATGTATAAGAGGACGGTGAAATTGAAGGGGAGGAGGAATGTAACATCTTAGCTATAATTCTCAATTTAATTAACGCATAATGTAGATATAAATGTGGCTATGACCAAGCAATGCAATAGACAAATTGTATTTATAAATTTTTATTAAATAAAATGTGATGTCGACTATTGGGGAACATGGACAAAGATGGGGGTTGATTAATCCACATGAGATGAGGGGTCTAGAATGAGGGTTTTTATTGATTATTTTAATTTCCAAATCATTTTCCTAAATTTTAATGTTTTGAGTGAACCTTCTAATTTTTCCTTGAGTGTAGAAGAACCCAATCATTGAATGCATGTAAGAGGTTGGGTGTGAGGAGTCACATCCCATAGCTATTCGAAGCATGGGGTTGAAGTACAATCATCTTAGGAAAGAGTGTAAGTCAAACAAGCAAGAAAAAGGGAGGAAATTTGTATGACCAAGGGGACAGTTTTAGACAGTCATGTTTTTTCTTGAACAACAAGTAGAAAACAAAAGGGATTAGCATTGGGCTAGAGCAACAATGGAGGGTGAATTCTGTAGCATTTTTGGAGCTCAAGACTGAAGTAGCAATTTGTAAGGCTTGCAGAAGAACCAGGTTGTCGAACCTGAAGAGTGAACTCCTGTGAGAGTTACATTGTAGCAATAAGTTTTTGTTGTTGATTCCTAGTAGTTTTCCTGGCAATGAGTTACCTTAAGTTCCTAGTAGTGATATTCTAAGTTACATGTGACAAAGAGACATTGATAAATGAATGGGATGCCCAATGGATTGATAGCATTGAAGAGGTACATTCCTTGGGTTGGGAATATCGAGAGGAAAAGAGATGGAGGAAATTAAGGATAGTTGTAGGAGAATACTAGTGGTTTGTGAGATTATCTCAGTTGTGAGTGGAAAATATGATCGAGGTGGATATTGGTGGCCACCCACCTATTCCAGTTGGCTCCTCTTGTCTGTTTTTAGTACAACACGTTCTTTTGCACTTCTTTGTAATTGTGGGTTCTACACTTTTGGGGTTGTTTGAAGCCCTACACATCTTCCAGGTGGATACTAGTGGCCTCTCACCTAATCCAATTGGATTATTTTGTATGTTTTAATGTCATCAAATCTTGTTGTACTTCCATGGCCGTTTTGGAGCCCTAAATAGTGTTTTTTTGGATCACCATAGTCAAATTATAAACGGAGTCAGATTTTGACAACGTAATGTATATTTCTCTGAAATACCTTTTCAATGGGATATCACGTGCCTAAAACGGAGGTCATATGAAAACGTTACGACCCCGGGAAGTTGAGGTACCAACTTATCCATAGGGGCCCACATGACTTTTGGTGTTTCACCTCCTAGGGTTAGGTTTTTGGATGTCTAGGATTTTTTCATTCATGATTAATATCAAAAAGGCCTCTGGTGCCTAATTGGAATCATGCTTCTCAGAAAAATGTGTGTATTAGCCACATCTCTTCTCAGAGATAGATACCACCATTCGAGCAAGTGTTTCAGTTCTACAGTTTTATAGTTTCAAACTATTTCATTTATTCAATAGAATATTTTGTTCATCGGATATTTGTGTTGTTATTCATATCTTTGTTTTTATTATATTCATTCTATTAATCAAATCGTTCTGCTACTAAATATGGATCAGTGGTATCAGAGAGGTCTCCTCTTCATTTGTTTTTCTTCATGCATGTCCCCAACAAGATCTGGGTACAAGAAGTCAGGACTTGAACCAAACGAGTCGTTGCAATATCGGTCGCACTGAGTGATGCAGGAGCATCGTAAGCAAGCGTAAAAGTGGAGGACAGCTGGAAATGCACTAGCGCACATTTTGAGGATGTTTTGAATTTGAAAGAATGAAGCATTAATGTAATATCTGAAAAGATATTTTTTCTTTTATGGTTTGGATATTGTAACGCAAATCTTGAGCATTTCTCTCATCTATCGGTTGTAAGAATTTAATGTAATGAATGTAAGGTAGATGTAGGCTTTAATTCGATTTGATATCTTAGAGTTGTAGGAGGGAAAACTCTAGAAAGCTCCCTCATATGAATTGTAATGTATCATTATTCTCAATAGTAAGAGTAGAGTTGTAGAGCAAGAGAATAGGAGAACAGAGCAGAAGATAGATTGTAGAAGATTGTATAAGAAGATAGTTGTTGCTATAGAGACCATGTACAGAAGCACTTGAGTTAATATAAGAATTCTTTGACTCAATTTCATGGTGTTGTGATGATTATTGTTTGCATCTATTGAATGGCATGTTTACAATTAATTTCAATCTTTATTATGCATTTGTTTCAATGCTTTTATGTGTATGATTTCATGTTGAATGTATGAATTCTATGAGAGGGAGAGTATGAGTTTCAATTATTTCTCTTCCTAAGAATTCATGCAAGGAGTGCAGTGAAATTATGCAAGGAGTGCATTGACAAGTTCTGAGTTTTACCTCAGACAAGCTCAGGAGAGATACCATTGTTTTTCATACCAGTAGAAGTGCAAGGATAGCACAGAGTTGTGCAAGGTGTGCACAAGCAAGTTGAGGTCTTAGAATTTTCCAACCTAGTGAATGGTTGAAGAGCTTATGTCACAAGGAGTGCATAGAACTGAGAAGTTCAAATAATCAGAGATTATCGAGAAACTGCAAGGAGTGTGGGCAGAATCCCTAGGAACCTTGAGTTTGCAGCAAGAACCAAGCTCGGGAGGGATAGAGACTTCGAAGAGTTCGAAGGAAGACAAAGATGAAGTCACCTCGCAGAAATCAAGCTCAGAATGAGACACCAAGTTATTTGGGCAGGAGCATTGAGAACTTGAACGGACGGTTGAAATTATCATAGAGAGAAACATTGATTCGACATGGACCATTGGATCTAGTGGATCAGCAAAGAAGTTAAGTTTGAGTGTCTTTCAACACTCACAAGCTCAGGAGGAATATTCAATGTTATATTTAGATCAATGGGAGTCGTTGATCTTGCGGTTTTGAATTTCGACATTTCAGGAATCGAAGTGTGGAGAAGATCATGACTTGGAGGTCTCGAGTTACGAAATCCCGATACATGAAATTTCGACATAACCTGGACCGTCAAATTGTGGAGAGCTCAAGACCATCGATCTGTAAACAGGGAAGTCGTGAGTTTGGAATTCGAGAGACAGGACAAGAGTCGCATCATGGACTCACGAGTCACGAAATCTCGACGCACTCGGAGGTGGACCCCAAGACGTGACTAAGGTCACATGGTTGAGGCATAAGGGAGGAGATAAATATTCATAAGCCCATATTAGGGTTTCAAGAGTCGAATGATTTAGAGGGGCTCACAATAGGAAGTTGTGAAGTTGCGAAATCTGAAAACACTCTTTCGTGTAAAGGTTGTGGTCATGCTAGTTGGTCATGTGGAGTGGAGGTTCACAGCTAATGCTTGTTCGCACAGGCGTAACTTCTAAAAAGGACTTGTGGTTATATGTGCAAAGGTTCCAATGGGAACTAAAGAGCCATTCTGGCTCAAGGGAACAAAAATATCCGAATACTAGGAGGTCACACATAACCTACTGAGGTAGGCGTGTTGTGTCAGGTGGTATCAAAGCTTACAATCATTGTTTTCTGTAAGCAAGGGAGATAGAAGGAAAGTTATGATTTGAATTCTGTGTGGAACAAATTTAAGAAATGCTACCAAGAAGACATCAAGATAGACCAATGCCTGATCCAGCCATGGAAAGGGAAATGAGAGAACTTCATGCTCGATTGGATGCTATTGAGACAACACAGAGGCGAACAACTGATACTAGAGATATTAGTGAGGGTGAAAGTGAGAATGAAGCTAGATTCGAAGAAGAAGTTGGAGCCAAAGATGTTGCAAAGGAATGTCTATTCAAAGTTGTTGCAAGGATAGGGTCCAGAGAAAAAATGGACATCCCGACGTATGAAGGAAACTTAGACGTTGAGGAGATGCTATATTGGTTTAGAGATATGGATAAATACTTTGACTATGAGGATATCAAAGAAGATAAGAAAGAAAAACATGTTTTCACTAGACTGAAATGGCATGCATCACTATGGTGGGATGAACTGCAGGATGATAGGTGTTGCAAAGGAAAACAAAGAATCAAAAGCTGGGATAGGATGGTCACAAATATGAAAGCCAAGTTTATACCCAGAGATTACCAAATTAATCTGTTTCGAAGAATGCATAATTTGAGACAGAAGAGGATGACAATGAAGGAATACAATGAGGAATTTTGCAGACTCAACATCAGGGCAAGTTGTCATGAAAGTGATGATGAAAAGGTTGCCAGATACATGAATGGCTTGAGATATGAAATTCAAGATGAGATGAGCATGGTGACAATCAAGAATGTAGAATATGTTTATCAAATTGCTTCAAAGGCAGAAGAGAAATTGGTCCGAAAGCAAGGTCAAAGGGGCAGAGGTAGAAGTCATAGTAGAGGCAAAGCAATTGCCCAGGACATAGTACAGAAGCCTAGGGATGAAGAAAAGAAACCTCATAACCACCTAGAAAGAGGAGGAATCTCACAAGGAGGACAATATGTCGATAGGAACACTTTTCCCCATGCAAGAGGAAGAGGAAGAGGTAGAGGTGGTGAGATAAAGTGTTTTGTCTGTGGAAAGATCGGACATAAATATTTTGAATGTCCTGATAGAAAAAGAGAAGGAGGAGGCAAAGATCACATTTCAAAAGCGTAAAGGCGAAATGTTGAGGAAGAAGATGCAGAAGGCAGAAGATCCTTAATGATGAGGAAAATTATCTTGAAGCCAGAGAAGGAGATAGACAATTGAGTCTATAGAAACAAATAGTTTATAACTTATTGCAAGACCAAGGATACGGTATGCAAGGTAATTGTGGACAGTGGAAGAACGAATAATCTAGTATCCACATAAACGGTGGAGAAGCTAGAATTGGAGACAGTTGCACATTTGAAACCATACAAGGTTTCGTGGTTGCAAAAAGGACATCAAGTAACAATCACTAAATAGTGTTTAGTTGAATTTAAGATAGGTGTATATAGAGATGAGATTTTATTTGATGTTATTCCCATGGATGTCTCTCATCTTTTGTTGGGGAGACTATGGCAATATGACAGAAATTTTGTTCATGATGGAAGGAAGAACACCTATACCTTGGAGAAGAATGGTAGGACCCACATGTTGCTGCCAATTGAAGACAAGAAGGTGAAAGAAGAAGAAAGCAATAATATACTTCTCATGAGTGGAAAGGAACTTCTGGATGAAGTCAAGAAGGGCGAAGAAATGCATTTTGATGTGATAAGAAAACCTAGAGTCATCTTCACCAATGCTTCTATGGATGATATACCAGAGGAAATTTGGGAACTGCTGGATAATTTCGTTGATATAGTGGTGGACGATTTACCTTTTTCATTGTTCCCCGTCATAACTATAACTCATCACATTGACCTTATACTAGGAGTGATTTTTCCAAACAAAGCAGTGTATATATTGGCGTCGCATGAGAATGAATAGGTCAAGAAGCAAGTCCAAGGTTTGATGGACAAAGGGTTGATTAGAGAAATCTTGAGTCCATCCGTTGTGCCAACAGTGTTAAGTCCAAAGAAGGATGGTGGATGGAGAATGTGTATAGACTCAAGGGCTATAAACAAAATCACCATCAGGTATAGATTTCATTTACCGAAGATGGATGACTTGATGGATTGCTTGAGTGGAGCAAATTTTTTTTCAAAAATTGATTTGAAAAGAGGATATCATCATATTAGAATGAGGGAAGGTGATGAATGGAAGACAACATTCAAGACGAACAAAGGATTATATGAATGGTTTGTCATGTTGTTTGGTTTGATGAATGCACCAAGTACTTTTATGAGATTGATGAACGAAGTCATGAAGGATTTCATTGGAAAATTTGTAATTGTGTATCTTGATGATATATTGATCTTTAGTAAGACTGAGTAAGAGCATTTGAGACACCTAACTCTAGTGATGAGGAGTTTGTAGCAAGAGAAGTTGCTGATAAATTTGAAGAAGTCATCTTTCATGAAGAAAAAGATTGTGTATTTAGGGTTTGTGATCTCTTAGAATGAGTTGAAGATGGATCATGAGAAGGTAAAAGCAATCAAAGAATGGTCATCACCAAGGAATATCTTTGAAGTTAGAAGCTTCCATGGATTAGCCAATTTTTACAGGAATTTCATCATATATTTTAGTGGAATTTTTGCATCAATGATGGACACAGTCAAGAAAAGACATAAATCTTTTCATTGGACAAAGGAAGCAGAGAAAAATTTCAAGCTATTAAAGGAGAAGATAATCGGACAACTAGTTCTGGTTATGCCAGATTTTAGTAAGACATTTCAAGTCAAATGTGATGCAAGTGGATTTGTGATTGGAGCAGTCTTAAGTCAAGACAATAGACCAGTTGCATACTTCAGTGAGAAGATGAATGATGCCAAGAGAAATTATTCCACATGTGATAAAGAGTTTTATGCAATCATACACGCGTTGAAGAAATGGAGGCACTACTTGGTTCTGAAAGAGTTCGTTTTGTATAGCGACAACCATGCTTTACAGTTTATAACCAAACATGAGAAACTGAACCAGAAACATGCAAAATGGGTTGAATTTATGCAGAACTTTACTTTTGTTATAAAGCACATTTCTGGAACTGCTAACAAGGTTGTTGATGCATTGAGCATGAAATGTTTGATTCTGCAATATTTTTGTGTGAAGACCTTAGGTTTTGAAAAACTTAAGGAAGTGTACAGAGACGATTCAGATTTCAAGAACACTTATGAAGCATGCGAGAATCATGTTCTGAGAGATAGAAGCCAATGGGTTGAATATTTGATCCAGGATGGATTACTATTCAAAGGAAATCGGTTGTGTATCCCGAAGAGTTTTATGAGAGAGAATCTTCTGAAGGAAAAACATAGTGGGGGATTGGCTAGACATTTTGGCCATGAAAAAACATTCCGCAACTGAACAATTTATATTATTGGCCAGGATGAGGACAGATGTCAAGAAGTTTGTGAACGGATGTAGAATTTGTGAGCACGCAAAGGGGAAAATATAGAATACAGGATTGTATCAAAATTTCCAGTACTGAAGAGGCCATGGCATGTGGTAAGCATGGATTTTGTGTTAGGATTGTCGAGGACACAAAGAGGGTGTGATTCCATCTTCGTGGTAGTCGAAAAATTTTCAAAAATGGCACATTTCATTCCATGTCAGAAAACCAGTGATGCAACACACATTGCAAACCTGTTTTTCAAAGAAGTTGTTCGACTTCATGGTTTACCCAAGAGTATTGTTTCAGATTGAGATACCAATTTTTTTGGTCATTTATTGGAGGACACTATGGAAGAAGTTGGGGACAAGTTTATCTTTTAGCTCATCATATCACCCTCAGACGGATGGACAGACTGAGGTGGTAAATCGAATTTTGGGAGACTTGTTGACGAGTTTAGTAGCTGAACATCATAGTCAGTGGGATTAGATTCTGCCGCAAGCGGAATTTGCATATAATGACTCACCTAACTGGAGCCTAGGACAGAGCCCATTCTAGATAATGTATGGAATTCAGTCAAGGGGAGTATATGAGTTGAGAGAATTAGAGAAGAATGAGTTAAGAAGTGCTGGAGCGGAATATTTTGCAGCAGAGATGCAAGAGCTCCACAGTAAGATTAAAGAATAGTTTCATAATTCTAACCAGGAATACAAGCGTAGAGAAGATAAGCACAGAAGAGAGATTCAGTTCGAAGCGGGATATTTGGTCTTAGCACACCTGAGGAAAGAAATATTCCCAAGGGGAACGTATAATAAACTGAAGATGAAAAAGATAGGGTCGTGTAAAATCATAAGGAAATTTGAGGCAAATGATTATGAGATAGAATTGCTAGATGATGTGGGAATATCACCCATATTCAACATAGCAGATTTGTATCCTTATAGAGAAGATGAACCAGATGGGGCAGAGAATCAGAAGGAAGTTCAGTGGGCCAAACAACTACTTGTAGCTGAAAATCCATAGATGGAAAAGATCATTGGTCAGAGAGTTAGCAAGAAAACCCGAAGAAAGGCATATTTTGAATACTTGGTAAAGTGGAAGGGACACCCAATTGAAGATTCCAGTTGGGAAAGCGAAGCAGAGATATAGAAACATGGAAAGACATTGCAGGAGCTCATGAACAGGAGTTCGTGAATTTTTCAGCCAGAGGAGTATGATGCAGGAGCATCGTAAGCAAGCGCAAAAGTGGAGGATAGATGAAAATGCACCAGTGCACGTTTTGAGGATGTTTTGAATTTGAAAGAATGAAGCATTAATGTAATATTTGAAAAGATATTTTTTCTTTTATGGTTTGGAGATTGTAACGCAAATCTTGAGCATTATTCTCATATGTCAGTTGTAAGCATTTAATGTAATGAATTTAAGGTAGATGTAGGCTTTAATTCGATTTGAAAGCTTAGAGTTGTAGGAGGGAAAACTATAGAAATATCCCTTGTATGTATTGTAATGTATCATTATTCTCAATAGTAAGAGTAGAGTTGTAAAGCAAGAGAATAGGAGAACAGAGCAAAAGATAGATTGTAGAAGATTATATAAGCAGATTGTTGTTGCTATAGAGACCATGTACAGAAGCTCTTGAGTTAATATGAGAATTATTTGACTTAATTTCATGGTGTTATGATGATTATTGTTTTCATCTATAGAATGGTATGTTTACAATTAATTTCAGTCTCTGTTATGCATTTGTTTCAATGCTTTTATATGTATGATTTCATGTTGAATGTATGAATTCTATGAAAGGGAGAGTATGAGCTTCAATTGTTTCTCTTCCTGAGAATTCCTGCAAGGAGTGTAGTGAAAGTCCACAAGGAGTGCGTTGACAAGTTCTGAGTTTTACCTCAAACAAGCTCAGGAGAGATACCATTGTTTTTCATACCAGTAGAAGTGCAAGGATAGCACAAAGCCATGCAAGGTGTGCGCAGGCAGTTTGAGGTCTTAGAATTTTCCAACCCAATGAATGGTTGAAGAGATTCTATCGCAAGGAGTGCACAGAATTGAGAATTTCATATAATCATAGATTATCATGAAACCGCAAGGAGTGCGGGAAGAATCCTTTGGAATCCTTGAGTTTGAAGCAAGAACCAAGCTCGAGAGGGATAGACTTCGAAGAGTTCAAAGGAAGACGAAGTTGAAGTCACCTCGCAGAAATCAAGCTCAGAAGGAGACACCAAGTTATTTGGCTAGGAGCATCGAGAACTTGAACGAGCGGTTGAAATTCTCAGAGGGAGAGCTACCGATTCGCCATGGACCATTGGATCTAGTGGATCAGAGGAGAAGTTAAGGTTGAGTGTCTTTCAACACTCACAAACTCTAGAGGAATAGTCGTCGTTATATTTGGATCAACGGGAGTCGTTGATCTTGTGGTTTTGAATTTCGGCATGTTAGGAATCAGAGTGTGGAGAAGTTCGTGACTTGGAGGTCTCGAGTTACGAAATCCCGATACACGAAATTTCGACATAACCTAGACCGTCAGATCGTGGAAATCTCAGAACCGTCAATATGTAAACAGGGAAGTCACGAGTTCAGACTTCGGGAGACAGGACAGGAGTTGCATCGTGGACTCACGAGTCGCGAAATCCCGGTGCACTCGGAGGTGGACCCCAAGATGTGAATAAGGTCACATGGTTGAGGCATAAGGGAGGAGCTAAATATCTGTAAGCCCATTTCAAGGTTTCAGGAATCGAAGGAGTCAGAGGGGCTCACAATAGGAAGTCGTGAAATCCGAAAACACTCTTTTGGGTAAAGGTTGTGGTCACGTTGGTTGGTCACGTGGAGTGGAGGTTCGCGCCTAATGCTTGTTCACACATGTGTAACTTCTAAAAAGGACATGTGGTTATATGTGCAAAGGTTCCAATGGGAACTAAAGAGCCATTCCAACTCAAGGGAACAGAAAGATCCAAAGACCAGGAGGTCATGCAAAACCTGCTGAGGTAGGGGTGTTGCGTCACTGAGCCCAACAACAAACCATGTGGGATGAAAATAAATATGATGGACAACTTTGCAAAGATCCTTTGATAGTTGGCCATAGGAGAAGCATCTTCATCAAGCGGCCATGCAACCCCCTTCAAGGTACAGATAAATTTTGATATTCCATTATTTGAAGGACTGATAGATGCGTATGTTGTAGATAAATGGTTGAATCTTCTCGAAGGGTATTTCTCGGTCCACGATTTTTCCGATAGGGAAAGTATTACTTTTTCACTCCTCAAGTTCATCCCCCATGTTAAGGACTTGTGGGATACCTACTCTGAGAAAAGGGTCGTAGAGGAATGTGCAATATTTGTATCTGCCCCTACATGGGAGTCCTTCCAGGATGCCATTAAAGAACAATAATACCTTGTTGGAAGCTACGAGGACTAGTACACTAGATGGACCACCCTGTGTCAAGAAAGGGATCAAACAATACCAAATTTCACCAATATTTTTCGTACCCTGCGCACCAAATTGGGTATCAAAGACTCTGAGCGACATCTGGTGCTCAAATATTTTGTTTGTTTTCATAGATATATTCAAGAATAAATGGATTTTTTGGACATCGCCTCATTAGGCACGGCTTATAGATATGTTGTCAAGATCGAGCAGAAATTTAAGCAGAAGAGTTGAGATTTTGGATCTACAAACCCCTCATAGCCAAAGCAGGGTTAAGGCAGTCCCAACGCACATAGAAAGGGACCGAGCCGAGATGACCACTCTCAGGACAACCAGTCCAAGCTGCAACACAAGAAGGGTAATGAGAAGATGAAGAAGGACATGGGGAAATGGTGTGGGTACCATAAAATATCTTGACACAACACTGAATAATGTCGCTCCAAGTTGTCACTCATGGTCGAGCTGAAGAGTTCTGAGTCAGAGGTCAATTTTGATTCTGAATCAAATCCTGAAGGAGGGAAGCGGGTCATCGATGTTGAACCTAGTGCCACTGTTGCTACCACCAAAGTCCATTCAAGTGAACCAAAATAACTAGAGGAAGGGGAATGCCTCTTTCACTCACAGATCTGGGTAAAGGGGGCTCTGCTTCATTTCATTGTCGATAGTGGAAGTCAGAAGAACGTGATCTCAATAGAGGTCATCAAGCGGTTGGACCTTCCAATGACACCACAGTCGCAACCCTACACCATCGACTGGCTTCGCCAAGGAAGAGATCTCCATGTCAGCCAACAGTGTCGTCTACCCTACGGCATCAAGCCTTTCAAAGATGAGGCATTATGTGATATTTCTCCCCTTGAAGTTTGTGATTTTCTTTTAGGAAAACCATATTTGTGGAAGCATCATGATGTGTATGAGTCTAGACCCCACAGTGTTATTATTACTTTCGGTAGACAATTGTACATGATACCAGAGGTAGCGCCGCCTACCGCTATTTCTTTAATCTTTGCAAAGCAATGCAGTAAGGTCATTTCACAGACTGAGAATTTCTTCTTCTTTTTGATCCATGCTCACAGTAAGAATAAGGTCACCACCACATATGTGACCTCTACACAGAGCCTTTCTTTGCACCATAAGAAAGTGGATGGGATCGTGGAAGAATACAGAGACATCTTCTCCTCACCCACCGGGGTACCAGCACACTGCCAAGTCAAGAATCCAACTGACCTGACCCTTGATGCCCCTCTACCTAATGGACCATTCTATCATTGCTCACTGATGGAAAATGTCAAAAGCAAGCGTCATATCCGAGATCTTATTCAAAAGGAGCACATTAGACCCAACTCCTCCCCTTGCGAAATCCTGATTGTACTAGTGCAAAAGAAGGACGGGACTTGGCGAATCTATATTGATTACAAAGCCTTAAAAAAAATCATAGTCAGGAACCGGTACCCAATTCCCAGGATTGATGACCTTCTTGACCAACTCAAGGGGAAAATTTTCTTCAGCATGATTGACCTAAAGTTTGGCTACCACCAGGTTCCCATCGAACCAATTAATATATGGAACACAACCTTCAAATATAAAGAAGGTCTCTTCGAATTGCTAGTCATTCTCTTTGGATTAACAAGTGCACCAACCACTTTCATGAGGTCGATGGTTGATGTATTGAGACCCTTCACCAACTCTTTTGTGGTCGTATATTTGGATGACATCCTCATCTTCAGCAGAACTTGGGAGGAGCGCATGCGGCATATTCAGCAGGTGTTGAGCACTCTGCGGAAACACAAGCTATATGCCAACTTGGAAAAATTCTCTTTTGGCATGATCAAGGTCCAATACTTGGGCTACATTGTTGATGAGCATAGAGTACATGTTGATCCAGCTAAGATCCAAGTCATCCATGACTCGGCAACCCCAACCACACTAACCAAGCTTTAGATCTTCTTGGGACGTGCGAACTTCTACCGACAGTTCATGTTGGGATTGTCCCATATTGTGTGGGCCCTCAGCCAAGTGACCAAGGGCGATGACAGGGAAAATTTTGTGTGGGGGAAGGAACAACAACGAGAATTCAATGATTTTAAGCATCCCTTGTGCTCATATTCAATTCTCTCCTTTCTCGATCTGCAACAATTGTTCAATATTGAGACTGATGCATCTGACTATGTTGTAGGTGCAATTATCACTCAGCACGGTCATCCGATGGAATACCATAGTGAGACACTCTCAGATACTATCTGGAAATACCCCAACTATGACAAGGAAATGTATTCCATTGTACAAGCCTATTGTCAATGGAAACATTACATTCTAGGAAAGGAGACGATAATCCACACTGATCACAAACCTCTGTAGTTCATAAATACACAGGGGAAATTGCAGAACGATCGCCATCAGAAATAGTCCACCTACCTACAGTAGTTCCATCTCAACATCAAGTATAAGACAAGGATCTCAAATCATATTGCTGACTGCATCAGTCGACCTCCCGTGGCTACACTCACCACTGTGCTCCATTCCTGTGGACATGTGGCATCTAAGTAGCCCCAAATTTATCAGCAAGATCTAGACTTCGCCACCACCTATCAGCTCTTGGGTATAGGCATGATTGTCACTGATTTTCACATTCAGGACAGACTATTATGTCATATGGGCCATCTCTATGATCCTGCAAGCGAGCGTACAAAGATGATTTGAGAAGCCCACTACAGTCGAATGGCAGGACATTTTGGTGTGGAGAAAACTATGGTCATTCTTCAGAAACATTTTTAGTGGCCAAAACTTCTACATGACGTTAGTAAGTATATCATATCTTGCACTTCATGTGCCATTTCCAAGCCAACCATCAAGAAGCAAGGCTTATACACCCCTCTTCCTACTCTTGAGAAGCCTTGGGAATCCATCTCAATGGATTACATGTCTGGCCTTATGTCCACCAAGAAAGGCAATGAATGCATATTTATGGTCATTGATCGATTTTTGAAGATGGTCATCCTCAAAGCGTGCAAGAAGAATATCACAGTGGCAGATACTGCCAAGATTTTCTTTGAACAAGTGTGGGTCCATTTTGGGATACCACAAACCATCATCTCAGACCAGGACACTATGTTCCTCAACACATTTTGGTCGAGTCTCTGGTCATTGTTGGACACCAAGCTCACTAAATCCACTGCTTTCCACCCCCAAACAGACGTCAAAATAGAGGTTGAAAATTGGATGGTTGTGCACATCCTACGCATGTAGAACTCTAACCATCCTCCTGCATGGGATGAGAGCATCCCCTATGTTCAACACAGTTACAATAGGGCTCTCCATAGCTACACCGGACATAGCCCATTTCAGGTGGGGTTGGGATTCCAACCCTTAGGTCCCATTAATGTTGCACTACCTCTTGCCACCACACAGACAAACTCTTCCCCTATTCAGTCTAAGACCAACAAAGCCACCAGATTCATTGAGCGGATTCAGAACATCTGCAAAGAGGTCCAGGAGATTTTGCAGAAATCCAATGCTAAGTACAAGCAGTGTCATGATCAACATAGGGTACCGCACCAGTTTCAGGTTGGAGATAAAGTCGGGTTACATTTGCAGAAGGAGGGTCTCATAGGGCCTCATCAGAAGCTCCACCCACTTCTCTATGGGCCTTATAGTATCACAAAGTTTGTTGGTACCAATTCTTTTGAGCTTAACACTCCACCCTTCCTTGGCCTGCACCCAGTGTTCAATGTGGACCTCATTCAACCATATTTTCCCCCATTATTGGACACCTCAGAGATCATAGAACAGCTAAAACCAACATATCTCAATATTGACTGCATGGAACAAGCATCCATTGATCATTTAGTAGACATGGATGTCAAGGGCACTCGCCAACAAAGGATCCAACTTTATCGGGTTGTCAAGGCAAGGCAACTCCTACACCAAGGCAAGTGGCTCACCTGGGGCCAAATCTAACAGAAGTTTTCTCACATGATGGGGGGACTCAACGTAATGGAGACCATTGCTTCCTAAGTGAGGAGGATTGATCCAGGTGGATATTGGTGGCCACCTACCTATTCCAACTAGCTCCTCTTGTTTGTTTTTAGTTCAACACGTTCTTGTGTACTTCTTTGTAATTGTGGGTTCTACACTTTTGGGGTTGTTTGAAGCCATACACATCTTCCAGGTGGATACTGATGGCCTCTCGCCTAATCCAACTGGCTTAGTTTGTATGTTTTCATGTCAGCACATCTTGTTGTACTTCCAAGGCTGTTTTGGAGCCCTAAACACTGTTTTTTTATTGCCACAGTCAAAATGTAAGCGAAGTCATAGTTTGATGGTGTAATGTGTAGCTCTCTAAAAAACCTTTCCAACGATCTATCATGTGCCTAAAACGAAGGTTGTATGCAAACGTTACGACCTCAAGAAGTTGAGGTACCAACTTACCCATAGGGGCCCACATGACTTTTGGCGTTTCACCTCCTAGGGTTAAGTTTTTGGATGTCTAGGGTTTTGGCATTCTTGAGTAATATCAAAAATGTCTCTAGAGCCTCATTGGAATCATGCTACTCAGACGGATGCACGTAGCAACCACATCTCTTCTCAGAGATAGCTACCACCATTCGAGCAAGTGTTTCAGTTCCGCAGTTTTACAGTTTCAGCCTATTTCATTTATTCAATAGAAGATACTGTTCACTAGATATCTTTGTTGTTCTTCATATCTCTTGTTTATTGTATTCAATCTATTAATCAATTCGTTCCACTCCTAAATCCAAATCACAATAAGAGACACCCTCTTTTGTGGGTTCCTATCCCGAGCTCAAGGTAACTTGCTCTTCAAATATGGAACAACAAGTCTATGGTTGGGAGGAACGTCCATCCCAAATCACTGGTTGCACAACTGTTTAGAAAGATAAATGTTTTATCTGTTTTCTGTGTTGAGTTTTAATTGTTGTGCATTAACTCTGTGGATGAGAATGTTTTATAAGCTATTGTGATGAATGTATTAATTGCATTCATGTTTATTTAGACTGTTGCAGATACATTTAATTAATGATACCATAAAGTGGTTAAATCTTTTGTTTTCATGTATTTTGCATGTAATGAATCTCAATCAAGTTGAGAAATGTTACAAAACATGTAGAACACTAACACTAACGTGTATATGGGTGAATAGGACATAAATGTCACAATTACAATGTACTAAGGTCGGCTCTAAAGATAAAGAAGTGTATACATCCAAACTACTAAATCCTCTCCACATAGAGAAATTGATAGTTAATGAAATGCCATGCCTAAGGTGTGTTAAAAAGGTCGAAACATAACCCAAATACCCATGTTTTTCATAACTATAATATTGTTGAAGATTTGGCCCAAGCTCCATGAGCGATGTCTGCCTTGAAGATTCTCGGCAGCTACCCTATGCAATGAGATCGATTCTTCATACATGAAACCTGTGCCAAATCGATCCTTGACCTGTGGGTTATGCCCGAGAAATTGGACTGCAACAACACACAAACGTTGTAAGTGTTTAGCCTTTTTAAGAAAGCCATGGCAGTCGGCATTAAAAGTCAAAAGCGGTGGTCTGCTGGGATTTTCTCATTGAAGAGAATGAATTGACAGCCAATTTTAAAAAGTATTTCACATGCATGTAATTGTCAATTTTCAAAACTGATTCATGATATCCTTTAAAAAAAATTATGATTCAAATCCATTTTAAAATTACCATGTTTGCAATAAATTTGTGATGACTTTCCACACTTTTTATACAATTGCCTTTGATTATACCAACCAAATATAGAATAGAGAGAACACATATTAGGTCTTTTGAAATTTCTCCAATCAAACCAGGTACGTATTCAATGCAAGAATGAATAGAGATAACGGGAAACTTCTAGTTGTAATTGAAATTTGAAAAAAAATGTCATTGAAGTCCGTTGAAGTTTTGAATGTAAGTCGGTGAAGAATTTGAAGACGTCGCTGACTGGCCTGGTTAGGGTTATCTTCGACAATTTTTCCCACTCAGTGAAACTTTGTCATGACAATGAAACTTTTTATATGTATAATATTTGTTAGATTCCTTTTCTTCTTCGAATATTTGTTATGAAACTACTGGACGGCTGCTGAACAACCAAACCTAATATAATTTTCATGGACACTTAAACGCAGTTTCCATGTGAAATACAGTGAATACGAAATGTTTTCAACCGAAAATTTGTTGAGGTTGGTTAACTTTTACATTGCTTTTGTCCACATTGACCTTCGAAAATTCAGTGACGTCCAGAGACGATGACCTATACGGTTTTTCTGTCACACAAGGAATCATTCAATATATTCACATTGAATTCCGCATATCATCTTGGAGGAAAAACAAATTCACAAGTTTCAATGTCATCAATTTTCTACCAAGTGCATAAAGAAACAAATTTATTGATATCTTTTTTCCATTTTTTTTTTATCAATAATATGTAAACAATTTTGTTTTGTTGAAATTGTAGATATCAACAAACAACCCGGTGTAGGTGTAGTAGCTACTTTAGAGGGTATTGAATTCATTGATGCATTCAAATTACAATTTAAATAATGAAAAATTGCAATTTTACCAATAATTACATAGTTAATAATGGTTTCTTGAAAAAGTCCAAAAAGTAGAATGTTTAAACCTATTTCTTCTAAATGTTTGATTTATGACACCTAGTAACTGAAGATGGTGATAAATGAAAATAATCTATAGTGTCATGTATTCTATTATTTGTCATTTTTTCTTAATTCAACGTTTCTTATCAAACCCATTGTTCAAACTCTTGGGCAAACAAACTGCAGCATGTAATAAATATTGCATTGTCTCATATATACATGGTTGAATTAAAATGCTTTTAGATCCAACATGTATATGCCAATCTATACAATATTTATTACACTACTACCATTATACAATATTTATTACACTACTACCATTGTATACACTTTGATCTTTTGGGAGGTTATAAATATGATGATGATGATGATGATTAACATCTACTAAGACTGAATTGGTCTATCGGATGTTAAGAGGGTAAGTGATTACTTGTGATTCTTTAAAATTTTGTTTCTGTGCTCGAAAAACATTAAGAGAATCTTTCCAAGATCACCATAGTTTTGTTGAGTTAAGAGGTTATGAAGGTTGGTAGTGTGACAAATAATTTGAAAATGAGATCTAATCTAGGTATAGGCTGGACAATATAACAGAAAGTGTTTTTCATCTTTAACCTTCTTAGTTTCACAAATGTGACACACTCTTTTATCCTATGGTGTTTTAGGAATTGACCAACCCCCAATTTCACTATGGAGCTCGTGAGAAAATTGTTCTTATCTTAGCAATGCTTATTTTTTTCATTACACTCATCAAAGAAGATAGATAATTTTGATATTCTAGATTAGGGTTGATTACATCCTTATAATACCTTAACTTTCTTTTTTCCTCTAACTCTTTATCACACCACATTTTCTCCTTAAATTTTGATTTCATGATATTTTTAATAGTATCTTTATTCTGCAAAATGGTGTCTTCCATGATTCCCCAATAGTTTAGCCTAGACTAGGTATATTTATGCCATCTTTGTTTGAGTCGATGGTGGTTACAATTTGATTTTGAAGCAATTTTAGGAAGCCTATTGCCTTCCATGTTGTTTAACTTGTTCTTATACATTAGGTATCTAGTCATATCTGTGCTCTTAATGGGGGAGAGGTTTGTTTCTAAGAGGAGGATGAGATAGAGGGTATTTCCTTTAATTTTGAGATTATAGGTTATAAAATAAGTTTTGTATTTTCTCTATCTTTCTCCAGGATTCATGAGAGATACTATAGCCCCAGACTTCACATCCATAAAGAATAACAAGTGTAATGAGAGTCTCAAAGAGGAGTTTCTTCTAAACCCAAATCCAAAGATCGGCTCAAGGAAAAATCATTACATCACGATTTTAAAATTTTAAGGAAAAAAATTATTTATACCTAGTATATAATGTTTGTTTTTAAGTGATTTTTTAATGTTTGTTTTTAAGTGATTTTTTTAATAAATTTGGAAGAAACTATAAATTTTAATTTTTGAAATTGTAATATGAATTTGTTTACCATAAAAAGGGTTTTACACATTTATAGATTTTCCAAAGTAAAAAAATTTCACCATCAACATTATAATATCTTATTTAAGTAAGAACATCATAATATCTTATTAAACCAAGAACTTGTAGACAAAGCACTACTATACAGATAAAGTGTTCCTATTTAGACAATATATTTATAACAAGTCTCTTTAATGCTTAAGTTGTAGAGAAAAATTACCAACCTCTAATAAATGTTTCACTTCCTAACATATTTCAACATTTTGAAGTCCTAATGTGGAGTTAACAGATGACGGTTCAGATGATGATGGCCCCATGTCTTACATATCTTGCAGTACCCCACTCCTCCTTCCAATAGATTCGGTGCTTTGGTGGCCATATACTACGCGAAGGTTGTACACTCTTCTTTTGTATGGCCTTATGTTTTACATGTTATACACCAAACATGTTCATGTTTTTCCGTTTCCTTCGTTATCTCTGATAATTGAATCCTCAGTGCATCCAAATGTGATTGCACCTTCTCCATACATGTGCCATCTCCTACATCAGATGCTTCCAATTTCATTGCGATTTCCAAATCTTCTGGCTATGAGTGAACTTATGTTGTGTTAACGGACAAAGAATGTGTGGAAATAGGCCTGCTATAAATCATTCTCAATGTTGCTTGTTAGGAATCTAAAAGGTTAACCTACCCATTACATATTTAAATCTGTTGTCGTAGTTTTGCACTTTCTTAATTTCCTTTAGTTCTGTAATATATTGTGATTCATATTTTGACTTCTCTAATTCCTTTAACAACACTTATTCGATTTCTGCCAAATTTCTTGACTGTTCGGTCGGAGTAGTTGTCTGAAACTTCACATACCACAATAATGCATGACAACTGAACGTCGTGGAAAACTTCGTGATTTTCTTCACCTCATCCTGGACATTCTTCGCAATCCATATTGTGTCACATACAAACAAGTTTTTATCAGGGTCCTCTGACCCCGTTCCCTGAAACTCAATAATTCTCAACGTATAATCTATCCATGCCATTGTACTAGGTGTTGTACTTAACCTTGGTTATGCTAACTGATGTTGTTCCCACTACTCTCACTATTTCTCTGACTTCCTCCACTTATTACAATTTCTCTTGATGATCTGAAAATATAAGGCTGACTTGTTATGCTATGCAAGCACCCTCTACTTCATTAAAAATAAAATTTACAGGACCTTGCTTCACGTGTTAAAATATGCAAGATAAACTTATGTGTTAAGTTCATGTATCTTCTTGTAAATGCTTATGTGTGAGGATATGTTCTTTTAAATGGTTAAATATGTACTTTAAACAAATACACAACAACACGAATTGCAGCAAATAAACCACCAAACTCACAACAAGAACAAGCTGATAAAGGAGTTCACCCCCCTCTGGGCTACATCTCCTTGAGCCTCCATCAAAGGACTTGGCTCTCTGGGATTAATTTGTCAAAATTTCTTTTACAATATCCTTCTCAACTACAATGGAAAAATAGACTATAAAATTGAGATCAGAACACATAAAAACCCTAAAAATGACTAATAGAACTCTGAAAACGGATCATGGCTCATCCGGGCATGACCTCTTCTACATGTGGCCATAAGCTTCCCTGAGCTTCTCTTTGGAAAAAACACATGTAAAAGTCCTCAACAGCCTCTGAAACCTATCCCAATGTGTTCAGAGCATATCAATTATCCAAAAATGATTATTCAATTACATAAAACAAACATAGGCTCACCAAACCATGTCCTCGATCAATGAGGGCTTCAAACTCCCTAGAGCTTCCTGAAACTTCAATGGTGAAAAAACTTACAGAATAAGTCTTCAAATGGCTATGAAAATAGTTCCAATGGATTCATCACGTCCAAAAACCCCTAGTTGGGCTTTTACGGCACCTCAATCGGCCAAAAGATGAAGAAGTTAGGCCTCCTCCATATTCCTCCTTCAAGTTTGTTGAAACTGGTTCGCCAAAACGCACCTTTGTGTGCATGAACCCAGAACACGCTCCAAAATGTGCATTAAAACCTGGCCCCGCGCATAACCAAAAAACTAGTCCAAACTGTAGGACGGTTAGGGCACCTCCAACCCCTAACCGCCAAGCTCTCAGGCACATGGGGTCATACGACCACGCTCTATGAAAAAAAAAGGCTAACGATTTTAAAACCATGCCAACCGCAATTTCAAAACCCCGCGCGCATTTTCGTATGGTCACATGTAATAAAGCACATGACCGGGGGTTCCACTCCAGGGTACCAACGCCCGCGCACATATATATTATAACATGGTCATATAAAAAGTAATACAACCATGGGTCGGGGCTAAGCCCCGGCCCGAACCCCCGCGCCAATATACAATATGTAATTTTAAATACATATAAACTCACATACATAACAAGCATTGACGTGTGGCCCGTTGGCAAGTCAGACTTTGTTATAGCGCTTGTATGGTGGGGAGGTCCGGGGGTCGAACCCCACGGCCTCCATAAAGTTTTAATTAACAAACCAAAAATCCATTAGCCAATAAAGGGGTGCCATGTGGAAGCCCATGACTGGGCCACGTGGCACCTTACCATTCATCGAAAATGATGCCACGTGTCACAACACGATTCAACCAACTGCCAACCAATCAAACTACCACATAAACTTTGCCACGTCATCGTACGGTCACCACATCAACATGTACGGTCAAGCCACGTCATCATCTGTACGGACTACCCAGTTAGCATCCATTTTTTTCATTGTTTGGCAATTCGGAAAGATCGCGATATCTCTCGCTCCTGACATCCGTTTGAAACGAAACGAATTGTGTTGGGTTCATGACGACGAGGGATACAAACCCATTTGTTTTGAGGCAATTCTGAGAACTTTGATTTTTGAGCTAAAATTTGATCCCTGGTCCAGATTTTGATCACACCTTCCCACTGAAAGGTTTTTGGACCCACAAAATCTTATGATTATCTATCTTCTTTCAAGTTATATCAAAATCTTTTCGACAATCACCTGAATACTTTGACATGCCCTGCACGGCAACTGGCTATGTCCTTCAACCATTGTTCTCTGGTTGTTGCTGACCCACTGTTCTCTTTGTGCTTGAAAGACTGCCAACCTTCCCACTGAGAATCAAGTCCCTCTTTCAAACTCTTTGGCGTCAACAAAATCAACTCTCCAATGGCTGCAAAAACTTTCCTGCAACATCTTGTCACAAGCCAAGAAAACCATCAATCTTGAAAACAAATTATACAAGACTGAAAAATGATGCCAACAAAATCTTTTGTTCTTCAAACAAACTGTCGCATATTGTACTTCATCAAAGCACATGGCGTTTTATTGCATCTCGATGTACTCAAAATTGACTTACAAGACAACAAACATCATTGACTAAACACAAGTCGAACAACACGATCGACACAACATAGTCGTCAGAAAATCATCAACACCAGTCGAGACTCATTTGAAACATCATATCAACCTTCCCAAACTGACAAGTCGACAAACATGATACACAGTCATGTCACAATCATGAATCACTCATGATGAACCATCACCAGGTTCACTGCTTACACATACATAAAAACAAACGCATGTGCATGACTCTTCAACTCTCCTTCTAGTACAAACATAAGTACAACCCCAAAACATATGGGTACTTAAGAGTTGAATACAAAAAATATAAATGGCTGCAACTTATCATGCTTCATATAAATGCACACATAACACTGAAAAGTGCATTTACAACAGAAAAACGCAAGCCTCACATGCTCAAGAAATCCAACCATTTCTTACCAAGCCAACTCAACGGTGACTTTTTCTGCTGGACATCGTCCTCTTGTGAATCATCTTGACTCACATCGATGATGGAATCTCCTCTTCCATTATTTCCAATCTCTTTATCCAACTGCTTCTTGTGCTGTGGATGAGTGGTTGGATGCAACGTCCAACATTGGTCAATGAGATGACCCCGCTTCTGACAATGAGTGCAAATCTTTTGCATCATCTTTTCACGTTGTCTTTGCTTGGACAATTTCCTGAAATTGGCCAATCTTTTCCAACACTTTGAAACATTATGGTTATATAAACCACAATATGTACATGGATTCTTTCTTCCATTTTTACATATAAATTTATCATGCTTAACATAATCAAATGCAACTGAATGATAAGCAGAATTATACCTTGAGCATTCACCTTTATCGCCTCTTTGAGGAGGTGAATCTGAAGAGTTACAA
>ML783689.1:0-14372 GCA_009831015.1 Picea engelmannii
ATTTCCATATTCATAAGGAGTCAAGGATGGGGATTTGCAGTATATGTGCTATTCTTAAATCAAGAAGAGATAAATTTGAAGGGGCCAAACTTAGAGGTATGTATTTACTATTTTTTTTTTAATTGGATAGTTATCAACTATGAAAGCATATGATCAATATTTTCATTTTATGTCATGTGCAGATTCCATAGTCAAATCACTTCAAGAACATTGAAATCAACAATCAAGTGAAAGGAAAAAGTTTTACAAACATCGAAAGAAGAGTTATGATGCTCCGAACAAATATCTAGGTATGATAATTGATGGCATGGACCAAAAGAAAACACTTCTACCACATTTTTTCCATACACCAAAACATTTACAGGAAGATAATTATATTCGGTTTCACTTGGTTGGTTGTATGGTTTTCAATGGAAAAATGTTTCCAAGGGTTTACTTCACAGCTCCACATATTCATAATGATGAAAATATAACCATCACCATAATTCATCATGTGCTCACTCACTGGTCTAGAAATATTCCTCAAGTTCTCTATCTATAGTTGGACAACAGTAGTCAGGAAAATAAAAATCAAATTGTGTTTGGATATCTAAGCATGCTTGTTTAACTAAGAATCTTTCAAAAGGTGAGAGTTGGTTTCCTTCTTATTGGACACACCCATGATCATATTTATCAAATGTTCAGTCATTTTTTAGTAACATTGAAGAGGAAAAATGTTGGAAGCCTACCATCATTGATTGAATGTATTAAGAAAACATACATTCCAGAGCTTGTTTTTCATATATTAGAAGAAATTGTTGACATGCGAAGATTTATTCAGGTATCGCATCTGAAGAAAAATGTATTGAGAAACTTAATGACATTAGCTTCCAACATCAATTTTGTTTCAAAAACGTTGATGGGAAAACACTTATATGGGGAAAGCAGTATTTAACTACTACAAAATGGGGGCCTTCATCATGTTTAGCATTTTTGAAGTTCATTCTAGATCATCCAATATTTTCCTAAAAGTTATTATTTTTACAATAAGTTGCTGAAATCCATAATGCATGGAGGCATAATAGAGATGTAGATTATTCTGAATGCCTAGAAGAAATGAAAAAAAGTACATTAAGGATACATATGAGTACTTTGATGTTCTTGATTCTGTTTGGTGGGAGTCTTTTTTCAATAGCCAAAGTGACAAAATTTCAAGCTCAACAAATGAAGATACATTGCTGAAGATTCCATTTCATTGGCCAAAAAATATTTCAAATGAATCTGGAGAAACAAACATTGTTGAACAACAAGAATCTCAAGGTGTTATTGAGTTTATACAAGCAGAGGAAAGTGAAATGTATATTGGTTAGCGAAGGTCACGTGCATAATGTGAAGCCATGGAATACCTTTGCAGGGGATCAATACAAGATATTAAGGAGGGTAGCATGATTGTAGTCTTAGTGACTGAAGATCCACACGGTTATCCATTCTAGATTGCAACGGTTATAAATATTGAGAAAAAAATGATGATGTTATTGCAATTGAAGTGCATTGGTATGAAACAAGTACACACCCGTTCAATGGTATGTACAATCCATAGATGGTGGTTGAGAAACATGTCAATAGAAAGAGAAAAAGAAAGGGTCAAAATACAACTCGTCGTCGCACTGACGTCTTAAAATTAGATGATGTTGACTTACTTGTTTATGACTTCAATTTGACAAAGAGAGGAACTCTTAGCTCCAAGACAACATATATTATCAATAGGTTGTTGCCATAAGAAATAAATGCAACATGGTATTCTGTTGAACCTAGTCGTAGATCTAAAAGGATTTTGACATCTGAAATGTTTGGCATGCATGTAGACTTAGATGGTGCATTCATCGACAATAGAGGAGAGTATGGATCATCTACATCTTTATCCAATCATTCATTTGAAGACAATGTAGACTCTGATGGTATTTTGGAATCCATGAGTCAATCTGAATAAGTGTATAAAACATTTTAAGTATTTTTTATCCATATGATGTTTATATGGTAACTAGAAATGAACATTGAACTTACATATGATCTTACATGAAGTTATGAATCATTTTTATGTTTCATGAATTATATGTTTTGATTATGGAGAATATAATAAAATTTCTTAGCTCATATGTTTTGAATATGGACAATATAATAATACTTTTA
The DNA here is from genome assembly GCA_009831015.1 of Picea engelmannii. Taxonomy (NCBI): domain Eukaryota; kingdom Viridiplantae; phylum Streptophyta; class Pinopsida; order Pinales; family Pinaceae; genus Picea; species Picea engelmannii. The sequence goes on from ML783689.1 coordinate 2,170, forward strand.
AGAAATAATTTATGTTTCATTCAATGTAACTTGTATTTACTTTTTTTTTATTAAAAGTAAAAAATATTAAAAAGTGATGTTGAATTTTTAAAGTATATTGTGATATTTTCATGGAATTATGTATTACCTTGTGCTTTGAGTGATAAAGTAAGATTTAAAAAGTAATCATTTAAGGGTTGATTTTATGATTTTGTTTACAATAATGATGAGTTTTTTTACCACTTTATAAAAATGTATCATTTTCATACCCCAATTTTAGAATGGGTTCTACCAGTAGCAGTACTTTTCAATTTGATGGTTGATTTTGAGGTTTTGGTTTTAATGGTACCAACTTCTAAAAATATGATTTCAAATTATCTAAAATTGTAACATTTTGAAAAGAAAAAATAAATTAAAAAAATCACTTTTTAGGTGATGATTTTAAGGTTTTTCTGAGCTACTGTTTGAGTTTTGAAGGCCATGTTTGAAAAATGTTGTAATTTTGACCCCATTTAAAAAAAATGGTGCTACCAGTAGCACTACTTTTTGATTTTGGGGTTGATTTTGATGTTTTTTATGCAAAAATATGGGTTTTTTAGGCCATAATTCTCGTTTTGAGGTCACAGTTCTCGTTAAGTCGGTAAATTTGTTGAGTTTTATGGACTTTCATGTCCATATTCTAATTTAACTACCTAATGAGGTTGAATTAGATGGGGTGCTCTCATGTCGTTGGATTTTCTTCTTAGAGAGGTACATGAAAAAATTGAAGAGGTTTGTTCGACAAAGGGAAAAACCAGAGGGCTATATGGCAGAGGGGTACATAGTACATGAGTCATCCTATTATAACAATGAATCAAGAAAATTGATGACACAAAATGGGTATTCGTTTGGGACGAACATCAAGATGAGGACAAGATGGAAGGGGAGGTACTCCAAACGAATGAAAAAAGACATTTGATAAAGAGCAATTCGGTTATATTTTGTCAATTTAGTACAGAGAAATTGTTTACATAGAAGTTGATAACATATATTTCATCCCATGTTATTTCTTTTGAATTCTTTTATACATCAACGAATTTATAAATTTTGATGCCATCAATAAATTTGTTCTTTAAGTTGATAATATATATTTGATCCCATGCTACTTGTTTTGAACTTTTTATACATCATATAATTTTGAAATGGATTCCATCAATAAATTTATTCTTTACAATGTGGAGGCAACGCGACCATGGGTCGCGCTATATGAAGAGAAAAGAAGGAAATGGGATAGTGACAAGAAATAATTTAGAAGGTTTAATGGTAGAAGCATGCCTTATCCTGATCATTTAAAAAAAAAATATGCAAAAAATATGTCCCAATAGTTGGGTGGCTGACCAGATACAAGAGAAATATGCGATGTCTGGTCCTAACCCACGTGGAGAAGATATGGACACACTGAACATAGGGATCATGTGAAACAATTATGTAATAAACTCTCTGAGTACCATTTCTATTTATGTTATTGCACATTTGAATTGTAACATGCATTATGATTTTATTAATGCTTCGGTTATTAGACATATGACACCGTCCTTTGTTCACATTTTTATAGGCACATTTTTTTCCATCTATGTGGGAATATGGACATAATTTTCTCACTAAGTATGTTGATGAAGGCCACATCACACAAGATTGTGGAGTGGAGGTCGAGCTCGACCAATCTAGTCGTGCTAGCCACCGTGATGAAAACCTAATAGCGGGGAAGTTAGGTTACATTGGAAAGATAGAAGAGATCATGCAAGTGGAATTCTCATTGTTCAATGTGTTATTTTTTGTTGCAAGTGCTGGGATACCTTCAACTGGAGAAATGTAAAGGAGGATCATGATAGAGAGGTCTTGGTTGTGGGTGTGGGCCATTAGGGAGTGACTGGGGCTGGTAGATCCACACAAAAAATGGGTTACTGGAAAAGGGTACCATAATGATCAGTGAAAAGAGAGGAAGTTAATAGGATAGGTGCCAAATAAGGGTGCCAAGAAGGGTGGGTGGGTCCATAGATACATAAAAAAGAAAAAAATAAGAAAAAGGTGTATAAGTGATGGGTACCGCTTTGATTAGGACAAAGAGAGGAATCTAGTGGGATAGGCCCAAAATAAGAGTGTTGGTGGGAACACTACTCTTTTTTTAAATCCCGTGGAGTTATACTCCGGCCTGGAGAATATTGCAATGAAGAAATTCTCAATTTGTTAATAGAGAAAACTGTGTAGGAATTTCGCAACCAAGATGTAGGAGGTGGGTTTGCATGGGGAGATAGCCCTTCTGTTCATTTTCCTGTTCTGTTCTATTCCCAAGGGTTAGGGTTTTCCAGGGTTTCTATAGACAAGGGTTCTCCCTATGCTATATCTCTATGATATACATGTGGGTCGAATAGTAGTACTCGACTCAATATCTCAAGGCACCAACTAAGGAGGCTCGACCGTTCCATTAGCCATATTATCTGATTACCCAGGTACTAGAGAGTATAGTCCTGAGTGTTGTTCTCAGTTTCACTTTAGCATTCAGGTAGTCGATCAACTGATTGGTTTTCGAAGACCTAGGAAATTCTCAATATACCTAACGGTATGTGGGAACACTAGTCGTGTACCGATTTTTTTTGATGTGGTACTATTTGAAGGGGTACGAATAAGGGTTATAGAGGTTTCCAAAAAGGTGAAAATCTTGTTTCAAGTAACCCCATGAAACTGCCTATATTTCTTGCATGTAGTCTTCACCAACCACAATTTTACCCATTGAATGATAGATCTTTATGACTTAAATATGCCGAAAATACACGTCTCTACCTTGAAAAAACAAGTCCCACCATTTCTGTAGAGGAAAGAGATCTGATACCACTTGTAGGGTACTATATGTAATATAATAAAAATAAATAGAAATATTGTAGCAATTACCAGTGGAACAACAAAATATAGAGAATAAAAACACCAACAATGATACCTTTATTGATAGAAATCCAAGTTCACTTGCCTCTTTGAGGGGGAAACCTCCAACATAGTAGAGCTCTATTACAAAAATTCTCAAGAAAAGATTCTCACATGCATTATACTCTTATTTATACTAATTCTGTCTTCTAAAGAACATTCTAGAGGAAGATATTTCTAGAAGTGAAAGCTTCTATTAATTCTTCTTACAATAGACTTGTTCACATTATTATATAGGAATTTTTTACTAATTTTGTCCTTTATTACATAGAAAACATATTATTCTTCCTACATGAGGGGTTAGGGAGGTTAGGTTCCTAAAATCATGTGGCATTGGTATGTCGACACGAGGGAAAGATCTAGGGCCACCGATGTATTGATGAACTAAGGAAATCATTTGCTAGCTTGAAGGGAAGGATTTGAGTTTTCACTGTATCGATGTGAGACAAAAATCCCATATTTTCTACATGTCGGAAATATGTAGAAATCCTAAAGATTTTTTGTGTCGGTAGGAGATGAGAATCTCTCATCGGTGTGTCAGTGAAAGATGAGTATATTTCTCTAATGTAGCGACATAAGATGTTGATTTCTTGTCAGTGTATCAGGTGAAAGAGGAAGATGATTGAGCTTCTGCATGTCAGAAAGAAAAATGGGCATATCGCTGGAATTGTGTGTATTGTTCGGGAATGTGTATTCATCAACGAAATGGTTTGTATAAATGAGAGATGTGAAATACTCACTGAAACATTTTATCGACAAGTATTGCAAATATTTGTTGAAGTTTAGTTAAGTCAAATGGAAGAAGGAGAATGGAACTTCAAATTTTTAAAGAACTTTAGGATCACAGAGGCATCAAGATAAAAACAAACAAATGAGGAATGAATGTTGAAAAAGAAATGAACAATAAATTGAAACCTCAAAATAAATTTCTTCAAATAGAAAGCATGCAATGAAGGACAAAGACTAGGACTAGGAGGAAACTTTTTCTTTATCTAGTATTTCTCTAAGTTTAAATCGAATTCAAATGACCACTGCAACAATCAAAGATTCTAAAATAAATATGCTAAACAATAAATATTCAACACGGGAAATAAAAACCCTAAAAGTAGAAGGTACTAGCAACACTAGGGGGTCCATTATATACCTACAATGTTTCTATAAAACTATATTATAGAAAAAAACTAGTCACCTATCAATCTAATAAGACCCTTGTAGTATATTTCCTAGACCAAACTAGAATAAAAAAGATGTTTTTTTTTTTGTAGAATGAGGGAAACACAGTTCTTAAGGAAAATAGTGCACTCTAGCACATGTAACTTGACAACAAGTGCACTGAGACAATGGATAATATTGGGAAAAAATTTCATTGGGTTTGAAATAGAAAAGTGAAGCTTCTAGACTAAACCAATATAGAAACAAGGGTATCCATATCACGATCTTCGACCACTGCAATGTAAGGAGGTTAGAAAGTAGACCTACTATCAGGGAAGAAGATCTAGATCAACTCTACAATGGAGTAAACAATTTGTTGGTGGTGTTTTCTCACAAGAGTGAGAAAGATCCCTTACTTGATGGTTGTGAATCAAGAAACAAACAAAATGGAAACCATAATTACAAAACCCTAGTAATGTTCATGCAAATAAAACACTAACTCATGTGGAATATAATATCCAACTATGTAGAATAAACATTATTCAACATGAATAAGGAAATAAAATCATGAAAAATGTATTAATCCAATGGAAGGGAAAAGTGCAAACAACATTTCTTGCAATGGCTTGATGAAGAAAAATAGGCTCCAAATCCCCTCCTTGGGATGGGTCTTTTGCTTCATTTGTGTGCTCCAACTCCAACCTTGGGTAGATAACAGGGTAAGAACCTAGAATAATGAAGCAATAGAATAGATTTCTCAAGACTCTAGCAGTATTTCAACAACATAACCTTACTTGTATAGAATTATGTGAATGAGTGAACTCAATAGCTTTCTTTATAGGTGTATGGTGGAGAACCCTCTTGACATAGTATTCCATGTAGTGGTTAAAGATGACTATATCAATGTTTAATAATAGTTATTAGGTTTTGATAAGGTCCAAACATAACTAATACGTCATTTAGAAGTCATAAGTGTATTGATTGGGCCAGAAAATAATTAAAAATCATGTTTTTGAGACAACACACATTCTGGGCTCCTTATTGCACTATGCACACACACTTTTTGGGCCATTATCTGCATTTTCCACTTTTGGTCAAACTCAAGGGTTGACATGGATTATTTTAGAAATATTGAGGTCATGTGGTAATGGAATGGAGTAGAGGATGAGGGTTAAACATGAAAACGTGATATATTCAAGTAAAAATACTAAAAATGACACATATAATAAATTTTAATGTGATAACAATATCTCAAAAACCCATTTCATATTGAGACTCCCATTCAATTTTGGACATGCCTTCAAACCTCCTTGGGAACTTACTTAAATTTCAATACTTCTTATCATCCTCAAACATATGGTCAAACTAAAAGGGTTAACCAAGTTTTAGAGGAAATGTTAAGGATGTGTGTAATGGATCATTCAAATGAATGGGAAAATTATATTTACCTGGTTGAATTTGTATATAACAATGACTATCATAGTTCCATTCACATGTGTCCATATGAATTTTTATATGGGAGACCTTGCAAAATCCCTATGAGTTGGGATCACTTAGAGGATCAAGCAGTGTTGAGGATTAGGCAATGTTTTTGAGACAATGCACTTTTTGGGCTCTTTTATGCACTGTGCACACACACGTTTTGGGCCATTATCTGCACTATCCACTTTTGGTCAAAATCAAGGGTTTACATGGATGATTTTAGCAATATTTAGGTCATGTGGTGATGGAATGGAGCAGAGGATGAGGCTTGTACATGAAAAAGTGATATATTCAAGTAAAAATACTCAAAATGACACATATAAGAAATTTTAAGGTGATAACAATACCTCAAAAACTCATTTCATATTGAGAATCCCATTCAATTTTGTGAATTCCTTCAAACCTCCTTGGGAACTTACTTAAATTTCAATACTTCTTATCATTCTCAAACAGATGGTCAAACTAAAAGGGTTAACCAAGTTTTAGAGGATATGTTAAGAATGTGTGTGATCATTAAAATAAATGGGAAAATTATATTTACCTAGTTGAATTTTCATATAACAATGACTATCATAGTTCCATTCACATGTCTATGATATTTTTATATGGGAGACCTTGCAAAACCCCTCCAAGTTGGGCCACTTCGAGGATCAGGCAGTGTTGAGACTTGAGATACGGAAAGAGATGGAAGAGAAAATGGCATAAACCAAGAGTAGACTTAAGGAAGCCAAAGATCACCAAAAGAGTTACATTGATTCCAAGAGGATTGATAGAAGCTATAACAAAGATGATGTAGTTTTATCAAAGTTAGACCATCAAAAGTTTCCTCCAAATTTTGAGAAGGAAAAAAATTCTCTCCCATATTCATAGGACCATTTAAGATTAAAGAAAAAGGATTGGAGATGTTGCTTATCACCTTGAGCTACCAACCCATTTTTTTTCTAGCGTTTCCATGACCTACAAGACTATCCTTTGGCTAAGAAACCATGACCCATGGGCATCTAAGTCATCACAATCACTTGGAGATCACACCTGTCCTGGGCCACACCAACCCTTATCTAGATATATTTTTAGGTGTCTCCTCTTGACTACAGTGGGTTTCGAACCTAGGTCACCCTAAAAATGAAACCCTTCGAAACTAATCATGCTAGTGAGATTCGACAACTACCAACCCATTTGAAAAAGTTTCAATGATCTATTTCATGTTTCGGTACTTAGGAAATATATGCCTAATAAATATCATGTTTTGGATTATGATAATATATAAGTTTTTTAGGGAAATTTCATGGTAGAACCATATTCCATTTTGGATCGAAGGATTTGATAGCTTCAGAATTGACCACTACAACAAGTCAATGTCCAATGGTACTAGTATAGTCCAAAGTCTACCACTTGGGAAGACACAAATAATATGCATCAAGATTTCCCTCATCTTTTTTTATTAGATGTCACTTTGGGTTGAAGTGTTTAGGAGAACTATTGCTTTTGATTTAATAGTTTTTTCTAGTGATTAGTGTGGTGGTTACATTTGTGCTTAAACTTAGTTTTAATTAATTGATTTTATGTTGTATTTCAAATTGGAGTCTCTAAATCAATCAATGAGGTCTTGTATTGATGATTAAATAGAGGCGATGATACTTCTTCATCGATATTCAAATCCCCCAACAATATGTTTTACTCCTTGTATACCATTTTGTCCATACAAATGAGCTATTCTATGTATTGCATCTAGATGCAAGTCTTATGTGATTTTGGTGAAATAGTTATCGCCCACTCGCAATCGTTTTGGTAGAATAAATATCTCCCACCCTCAACTTCTTAGACAAATGATTTTTTATTAAATATCGTAAGTCAAGTATACATTATTACAATATTCTCAAATTGAAGACACACTTATCTAAAAAAAAATCCAAATTAAATTTTTAATTTTAATTTAATTAAAAAAATCCAAATCATATTTTGTTAAAAAATACAAATTGAGCGGGCCTAATCGTTAAGAACATGTGTTTCCTCCTAAAAAGTCAAGTTCAAATCCAAAGGGGGGTAGGGTATGTATATCTCCGTAAACTTTACCAATCAAATCATTGGGTGGAAGAGATCCCTTGTCCCACAAACAAGGGGATCTCATACACCAATTTAATGTGGTTTGACCATAACCTTAAAAATAAATTACTATTATTATATCTAATTTGTTTATATTTATTTGTTGTAATCATGATAACCTCTTATAAAAAAGAGGTTAAATAAATTATTATGCTCGAAGATAATTAAACCCAATATATGACCATCTCCTCTTGATACTTTTAATTTAATGTTTATGTGAACTTTTCAATAGAAACGTTTCAGTGATACTTCCTTATGTAAGCTTTCGTTTTAATTTAATGTTTCTTTGAACTTTTCAATAGAAATGTGTAAGTGGTAGTCCCTTGAATATTATAAATATTGTTTCCACAATAATTGTGTCAAAGATTATGATCTCTCTTGTATAATTCAATTATATATCTATATATGTAATTAATATAATATATATTAATTAATTGTGTCAAAGATTATGTGTGAAATATTATGATCTCTTGGATAATCCTTTCTATATATAATTAATATAATATAATATAATATTATTTTTCTTGTACCATCCAATTTCATATATAGTAAGTGATAGTTTTTGAATATTATAAATATTGTTTTCATAATAAGTGTGTCAAAAATTATGATCTCTTTGAATCATTCATTCATTCATTTAATTAATTAATTATAATTATTTATATATATATATATATATATATATAATATGATCTCTTTTTCATCCAATTTCATATATATATATATATATATAAATTGGATCATTCATTTAATTAATATATATATATATAATCCAATTTCTTTTTTATATATATTATATGATCTCTTCCTCATCCAATTTCATATATATATAAAGTGATAGTTCTTTGAATATTATAAATATTGTTTCCACAATAATTGTGGAAAAGATTATGATCTCTTTGCATCATCCAATTTCATATATATATAAGAAAGACACGTTATTCTCTGAACCATCTTAACTATAAAATATAAGTATGTTTTTTAACATAACTATAAAATATAATTATTTTTTTCACACAATATATTAAGGAGATGAAAATAGGTGGTAGAATTTAGAAAATTCATAAAGATTAAAAATACTTATAAACTTGAATTTGTAAAAAAATTATAAAATAATAAAAATATATATATTTTAATAATTTAGAATATGTCAAATAATTTTGTAATTGGATTGTAGAAAGAAATATGTAGATAATAATAATGGTTAATATTAAATTTGGTTTATTGAATTTTAAAAAAGGTAAGAAATTAATGAGAATGCTTTATAATTTTATTTGTGTATTTGAATTTTCTTTTAGGAAGTGTCTTTAGATCACTATAGTTTTGATTAAATCAAATGATAGGAAGATCAATATTGTAATAAATGTTTTGAAATTGTGATTTAATGTAGGTGTATGCAAGACATTCTAAGGGAAAATGATTTTTATATTGAAACCTCTTAGTGTCACAAACATGAAAAATTATTTCAATCCACGATGTTTTGATAATGGTCCAATGTCATGTTTCACTATGGAGCTCATAAAAGTTTTCTTTAATTTTAGCAACTTTGATTTTCTTCTTTATGCTAGACAAAACAAAGAGATACTTTTGATCTTCTAGGTTATGGTTGATCACCTCCTTATAGTATCATAATTTTCTTTTGTCCTCTAATTCTTTACCACACCACAATTTCTCCTTAAATTTAGATGCAACAATATTTTTAATATTATCGTTATTATGCAAAGTGGCCTCTTCCTTTATTTCCCAATGGTTTAGCCAAAACTTAGCATCTTTATGCCACCCCTGCTTGAGTTGCTTGAGTTGCAGGTGATTTTCACAAGAGTTTGAGCCAATCTTAGGAAGCCTCTTGTTTTCCATGTTACTAATGTTAATCTTGTAAAATGGATATCTAGTCATAATCATGCTCTCATTGGGGGAAAGACTCGCTTCCATGAGAAGAATATGATAGGGTGTATTGTCTTCAATTTTGAGATTACCAGTTATTAAAAAAATATGATTTTATTTATCTTTCTCCACGATTCTCTCTAGAGACTACAGACCCAAACTTCACAACCATATAAGATAATAGGAGTGATAAGAGTCTCAAAGAGGTGTTTCTTCTTATCCCATAACCAAAGGTCCATTGATTTATAATTTTTTTCAAGTTCACAATATGATTTCCACCCTCCATTTATCTTTTATCAATGTTGTAGTTCCACTTAAGCTTGTGATGAAGATCAATCCCGATATATTTTTATGAATTCACTTCCTCCAATTCATTGTTGTCATTCATAGAATTAGTGTATTGAGTGATCTTTTTGGATTTAATTATCATAACCTTGATTTTGTTATTGTTAACAATCATACATGTACTAAAGAAAAAGTCCTTGAGGATTTTTAGTTGCTTGTCAAGATCATGGGGACTTATGACCATAAGAACAACATCATCAATGTAAAGAATAAGGGTGGTTTAGCATTATATTGTGTAAAATATAATAAACCATTTTTGTAAAAAAATTGAAAAATAAATAAGTTGTATTATTTAATTTTATCTTTTTTAACGGTAATTGGAGGATATTTGTATTAAGAAAAAAGTTATAGCAAGGCTCATGACAATAGTACAATAAGTTTATTTTCATCAATCCAAAATAGGATATCAAAAAGGAACTACTAGCTATATTATATCTAAACCCATAAAATACTAAATACAATTGCTTCCTAAAGATCTTGTAGAACATATTATACAATATTGGCCTAAAAAACAAACTATTTTGAAGAACATGCAAAACTAACAAACAACATGTCTCTTGGCTACCTCATCTTGAGTTGCTACGGTTGAGTCTGTATCCACTTTAACAATTGTTTCTTTTTTCGAAAGTTGGTGGACAATTTCATCTTCCTTTGGAGTCCCATAATGAGAGTTGATGGAGTGCACCTAATTACATGCCCTTGACTAACCCCCTTTGGATAAATTTATAAGCATAGTGTAGATAAAGGGACAATCTTCTTCCAGAGCATAAAATTTTCATTTAAATTGGACTAAGGTTCCCATCAGTGAAGTGATTTGAGAGGATATCATATTATCTTGTTCCTTAATTCTTATTGTAGCTACAACAATAGCACATTTTCCCCCTAGATAGCTTCCTCACGGCTCCTTAGTGCCCTTTGAATATCCTATAATTCTTTGTAAGCCAAAATGGAACTAAACTCTTGCAATGCCAAGATGATAATTGGAGCCTCTGAGACTGTTGAGCCCTAATATTGGCTCATTACCCCTTAATTGGGGCATATTACATTAGTAATGTTATTTTATTTATGTCAGCTTTATTCCATTAGTTGTAATTATACCTCCTAGTCTCCTATATATATACCAAGGAGACATTTTCATTTGGAATCACCTTGTACTTGAACATTTATGTGGGGTAAAAGGAGGTTGCCCCCTCAAAGAGGCTTATTATCTGAAATTGTCTCTTGTTCAAGGTGTTGAATACTTATTCTGAGGTTTTTCTATGCTATAGTGATATTTGGTTCTTAAGATATGGTATCGGAGCTCAAGGTCTTGGGGTTTTGCTACTACATCTGAGATACATTGGCATTTTCGCTATAACTTTGTTTCTACAATGTTTCAAAAGGAACGACTTGGAGGATATTTAGTAGACGGATCAAGGTACGTTGGTTTAAAATTTCATCTCCCAAGGCCTTATAATTTCAGAGATACAGCCTGTACAAGATAGGGTTCTGGAATCATCTTGAACTGAGTCATTGCGAGATTTTCGCTATAAAACATTTTTTGTAATGTTTCAGACCTTGAAATCTAGAGGATATTCACAGAAATTAGTAAGCTATCTACGGTAAGAATTTCATCTTCTGGGTCATATTACATTTGTAGATACACCCTGTGGAAGATAGGGTATCTGACTAGTCCTATTGACTAGTCTCAAGAAGGTGTTCCAGGAAAAACAATCATAACTTATTCCTAGAGTATCCAAATTGAGTGGGACTGGTTTCATTGGATAGTGGACAGTCTGTAGTATTTCGAGTACGAGTTTCAGAATATAATATCAATTATTTTGTGCGGGGCATGCTATACAAGTGAGATCTTCTGGAAAGGCCAAAAATAGCAAGTTGTGGGGAGGTTACCGTAAATTCCACTTGGCACATCCAATTTTGATCAGACCTGTGGCATTGCAGAGAAGAAATATCAGAGAACTACATAAAATAAAGTTTCATACCTAGAAGGGCCGAAACTTGGGAGATACAACAAAAGAAAGATTGTCTAGCAGAACCACCTCAAAATCAAGGTTCAAAAGTGATACTTGGCCAACATGCCACCCAAAAAGGGAACTTATACACCAAATAAGCCTCCAGACAATCCTACTTGGACTCTTGATGAGGTGAAGAAATGCCTAGGGACATAAATGATTTACAAAAGAAGATAGTAACAAAATATGAACTACAAGAGATGGAAGCTAAGTTGGAGGCAAAGATGGATGGTTTAAAAGAGGAGATCATGGAAGTATTGAAAAATTTCATAATAGAGAAGACACCTG
>ML783689.1:27599-62083 GCA_009831015.1 Picea engelmannii
TCTCCAATAGCTTACTCATGCTCCACAACCAATCAATATGAATGCTAACTCAATCATGTATAAGAAACCAACATACTATAGTCATCATATCAATACTGAATCATAAGAGTGTTTCTCACTCCATCAACCAACATAAACCACATCATAGCAGCCCTACCAAGAATTCCCTAAGCATTCACAACACAACAAATAATAGTATCCATCAAGACAATAATGTATCCATACCAGTGTCTTAGTGACAGATCTGAGCCCATAAAATGCAGATCTGGAACCTACTTCAGTCTTCAACATCTTGTCATCAGCTCAACCACAAATCTCCATGATTTTATCCATTGTATGCTCCCTGTACACTGACAACTTGTGTATTGTATGCACCCTATACATAGACAACTTGCGTATACACACCTTATACACAGACAACCCGCGTACGCACTAGAAAATAGGGTTTTTTCTGTAATTCCGAGAATTTCGGCGTCATGATCTCATACTTGCTGAAACTTCAATGCATACATGAGATCCTACTGATATCCTGTCTCTTAGAATAGATCTTCAATCATGCTTAAGAGATCCACACCAAAAGAAGATCTCCATCAATACTCCAAAAACTATTCTCACAAGAAGCTCTCCATTGATCCACACAAAGCATGTTTTGCAAGAGACCATTGCTATATTATTTATACTTGCATCCTCTAGGTCACTTAACCCATTTCTAGGTTACTTAACCCATTTATAGGTCACTTAACCTATTTTCCTTTTAGGGTTAACCACTTTCCATAAGTAGAAAGTTCTCCAATACTTTATCATTTAAATATTCCTTCTTGATTTTGTCACCTTACTTTATCATTTCTTGATTTTGTCACTTCTCTTTATTATTTAAATAATCCACCTTGAATTTGTCACTTTACTTTATCATTTAAATAATGCTTTCTTCTTTTAGGTCACTTTGACTTATTTGACCTTGGGGGCTTCAAGCCAACATGTGAGGGTCATCCAACTTCGTAAGGCCATAACTCTCAAACCGTGAGGAGTTATGTGACATTCCACATACCACCGGAAATGGCATGGCAAGTACTAACCATCTAGGATAGTTTCTCCAACAACTTCATTGATCTTCATCTCATTATTCCACATACAATCATGGGTCCTCCAACCATTCTTCTAGAATAACTCAATCCACAAAGCGTCTTCCCATGAGGGATTTCACCATAACGGGACCACTTTAGAGTTCATCCATTTGTGCACCTTATCAATCATGATAAGACAGTAATGATTCATTTATACATTTTTCCAACAATGCATCATATACCACTGAAACCACATCGATCCATCTTCATCATGTATCAATGACAACTCATTGATCCATCTTCATCATATCAATGACAACTCATTGGTCCATCTTCATCTATGCATTCTCATCAAGGACAATACATATTACATTACATCAATCATTAATCAATCAATATTTTGAAATCAATCAATCACTTGACATCAATAACTGGCATCAATCAATCAAACCATTGGCATCAATGACAACATGATCCAACACTTAAGACCATAAAGAGATTTCTTAAGGAGAAAAACAAGGCTAGAGTCATTCTGGACATAGGCAAGAGGTTGTTCCATGTAGATTTCTTCTTTCAAATTGCCATGCAAGAAGGTGGATTTAACATCCATCTGATGGACCTCCCATTTATGTGAGGCAGCAAGGGCAAGAACAAGGCGAATGGAATTCATTTTGGTTACAGAGGCAAAGGTTTCATTATAGTCAATTCCTTCGACTTGGGAGAATCCTTTGGAAACTAACCGAGCCTTGTGTCTTTCAACACTTCCATCTGATACATACTTAGTTTTGTAGACCCATTTACATCTAACAAGTTTTATTCCTTTTGGAATAGGTACACGATCCCAAGTATCGTTTTCCATTAAATAACGATACTCTTTATCATTGTTGTATCCCAATCTGGATGACCCGAAGCTTCTGCAAATGTCTCTGGATCATGAGTCTCTGAAACTTGAGCCAAAAGAGAAGAGGCTCGCTGGAACTGTGAACGTGTTCGATGCTGATTTGAAGGATCACCGACAAGATCACCAGCTGCTTCTCGTGTTGAACAGACCCATCTAGGAAGCGATGTAACTGGTGCTTGTTCAAGTTCAAAGGACTCATCTGGAGGAAGGTCAGCAGGCGGAGGTGGATTTTCATACTCACTGTCATCATCTAAAGAAGAAACCAGAATAGGAATAGAAGAAGGCATAAACATTGAATATGGATCAGGACTGAAGAAGGCACAACTGTCGAATTAGGCTTGCAGGCCAAGAGATTTTCATCAAATTTAACATCTCTTCTAAGAATAATTTCATTACAATGTGGTTGAAGAAGTCTATAACCTTTTACATCTTCAGAATAACCAACAAATATACACTTCTCACTTTTAGGCTACAATGCTTTCCTTTTCTCATCAGGAATGTGATCTCATGCTATACTGCCAAATACACAGAAGTGACTTATATCTGGTTTAATTTTAGTCTAAGCTTCTTTCGATTTTATATTTTTAAGAGCCTTTGTGGGACTACGATTGACTATGTAATTTTCACAGTTGATTGCTTCCACCCAATACTTTAGACTTCATCCCTTAGATTGGATTATACAATTAGCCATTTATTTTAATGTACGGTTCTTTCTCTCAGCAAAACCATTTTGTTGTGGTGTATATGGAACAATGTGTTGAATTTGGATGCCTTGTGTAGTGCAATAACTTGTAAAATTATTTTTCACATATTCGCCTCCATTATTTGTTCTTAACTTTTGAATTTGATGTCTAGATTGCTTTTCTACAAGGGCCTTGTAGGCCAAAAACTTGTCAAAAACTTTTCTCTTAAGTTTTAAGAAGTAAACCCAAGTACATCTGGAAAAATCATTAATGAAAGTTAAGAAATACTTGCACCCAAAAAAAGAAGGAGAAGAAAATGGACCACACAAATCACTGTGAACAAGATGTAAAGGGCCCGAGGCATGCCAAGAGGCACATTTGTCAAAATTGTCCTGATGATGTTTGTCAAGAACACAACTAGCACAAACACCATCTCTGCATGAAATAAGAGGAAGACCAGTCACCATCTCTTGATTACATAGTTGCTGCAATGAGCGATAGTTTAGATGACCAAACTGCTCATGCCAAAGTTTTCTCAAGTCATCGCTATGAGCAACAAAAACTGATGAAAAAGTTGATGACCCAAAGTTGTCAAACTTGTACAACCTGGTATTATCATTAGCAATTCCAGTTGCAAGAACATGCTTAGGATCTTTTAGATCCTTGATTACAACTTGGTGAGGTGAAAACTCTACGGTTTTACCTTTACTTGAATGAGTGATTTGATATACTAATAGCAGGTTACAAGAAATACTTGGAACACATGATACATCATTGAAATGACCATTATCTACTTGAACTGTTCCAGATCCTACAAAACTAAGAGATCTATCATCACCAACAAATATTTTCTTGGTGTTACATTCATTTAGAGCAGAAAATATGGCTTTATCCTTAGCCATATGATAATATGCACCTGAATCAATAAGCCACTCATCAGAAGAAGAAGTAGAATTTGTGTTGAAGGAGAAATCAGAAGTGGAAAGTGCATGCCCATGAGAAGAAGAAGAAGAAGTAGAATCAATATTGATGTTGTGCTTCTTCATCACTGCTTCTGAAGTTGTCATCTTCTTGAAACATTTGGACTCATCATGACCATCTTTATCACAAAAGTTGCAATGTGTGTCAGTCTTCTTATTTTTATATTTTTCTCCTTTGTAACCATTAGGAGCTGAAGCTGTCTGAGCGGGTTTGGGACCCTTATATTGATTGTTGCTGTAGTGAGGATGTTGCTTCTTGGGATACTTGGGTTTAACTTTTTGCTGGGAAACTAAGGCTTTGTTAGAGGTACCTACAGTGCTGATCACTCCAAGTTGTATAAGCTTATCTTCCTCTTTAATCAAAGAAACACAAAAGGACTCAAGACTGGGTTTTTCATAATCTTTCCCTAGAGCCTCTCTCATGGCATAAAAGGTAGATACAAACACAAAATATGCACTACCTAGCTTAGAAAGAATAAGATAGATGCAATGCTCTTCCTCCATTTTTATCTTAGATTCTTCACATAAAATTCTGAGTGTTTTAAACTTAGATAGATAGTATCCAAGGCAAGAAAAATCACTTGGACTCAAGGTCAGTATTTGATTTTCTAACTGTTGTGCTAGAATAATATTGAGCTTACCAAACACAGATTCAATCTTGTCCCAAGATTCTTCGGGGTCATCAAATTATTGAAGGTGGTACCTTAAATCATGAGAGATGGACATTTTGATTAGTCCTCGTGATTCACCACTCCTATTATCCCATTTGACTTTCTTATCATCATCAGTGGGTTCTTTTTCCTTTCCCAAGGTAATCCGATACAGGCCTTTTGTTAGAATTGCAAATGCGAAAAACACAATTCACAATGATAATTAACAATCACACATAGATAATAGACACCGGTATTTCACGTGGTTCACCCAAACGTTGGGCTACATATACCAAGCATAGGAATCGATTGTCTTATTATTCAGATCATGGAGATTACATCAACTCACTCACACTCAATCATTCTTGCCTCTACGGGCTTACATGTATTTATATACATTTACAAGAAACTGAATAATAAATGCAATTCCTATCCATATTCTAACTTGGTCTATTTGGTTGTAACCAACACAGAATAATAGGATCCACATATGTTCTTGGTAATTCGTTGTCACCAAATCCCAACACCTTTACTTCTTAATAAATCTTCCATATGAGATTTCCATTGGAAGTAGTTGTTGCTGGTAAGCAAGACATTACTTGTAGAAGCCATATTAAATATGAAGATAATGTGGATTTAAAAACTGAAACTAATGATCTGGATGGAAATATCTCGAAAAGTTATGCGGTTAAAAAAAACAGCACTGAAAACATACTTCCAATGTGAGAGTTATGCCCTTTTAAAAAAAGGCATAAACGGTAACCAACTGACCACGTGATAGTGTAAGTTGCTTTATGAAGTGACCCACTTTTATAAAGAGAAGTGGGGATCACTTTTACAATGAAGTTACTTTATAAAAGAAAAGTTGCATGCAAAATAAATAACTCTAAAATAAAATATTAAAGCTATTTATAGTGATTCACTTTTATACTTGAATTGAAATACACTTTACAATTTTAGCATGAACTTTTTCAAAAAAGTAACAAAAGAGAGACTTGAACTCAAGACCTCTTACTTAATAAGGCAAGTTTTAACCAAATGGTCTAGCAAAACATATTGTAATGTTTAGAAGGAGGAGGATTGGGGGTGTTTTTGTTTTTGTTGTAGAAGACGACCTTGAAGAGCATGCTAAAAAAAACTATTTTCACACAAGAAATGTTTTTTGCTTCTCAATGACAACAAGGGTTACATCTCAGTTAGCTTACCCGGAAGATGCACCTTTTCCTATCTGTTTTTAATTTTCTGAGATCGCACAGGGCATGGGGCGAAGAGAATACATAGATCTAGAAGAATAGAAACCCATAAATAAATAATACAAAACTGAAATAAAACCAAAATACTACTCTGCAAAAATTAAAAAAATGCGTATTCAAGCTTTATACCTCCAGATCTAACTGTCATGGTCGTATCTTGGGAAAACGAAAACCTTTTAGAGTGAAACGAAAAGTGTTCCTAAATGAAATGAGTGCTCTGAATGCAATGGAACAGTACTCACAACCCATAAATGTACAAAAATGACAAAAAATGGATATGAGGAAACTTGGCTTCACGATCTCGATCTACAACAAGAGTGGGTCTTCAAACATGCTTTGATACCATGTTCGAAAACATAGGTATTCCAACAGAGAAAAAACACCTTCAATAACCACTCACATAACCATATCAAAGATCAACACACTGATGTTTTCACGTGGTAAAACCCCTATGGGGAAACATCCACGGCCCCAACCAACGCGACCACTTGGAGCAGTTTATTAATGCAAAAGAAAAAGATTACAGAGAGATTTTACAATAGATTTTATCACAATCGATCATCGACAAATGATCCTCCATGCTCTTTAAATAGATATCATGGACCAATCAGGTGTTAAGCCACAAATGAATGGTCATTAAGATCGAGGAGAGTATGAGCCGTCGGATCACTCTATGTCGGGAACATATCGTGACCATCAGATTTCCTAACTACAAATGCATACTAATGCATACTAAAGAAACACACTAAGAAACACACTTTTACCTAACGACATATTATACCAAGTAGATCTTAACTAACTCTTAAGTGTCTAAATATCCTAACAAATTTATGATTAAATATTACAAAAATAACATGTTTTCTCTTAACCTTGAAAATTGGGTTAGTTTGGCAATGATTACAGGTAAAATTGAAGATTGGAACAATGTCAAATTTTACCACTTAGCTTCAAATGTGAATTTCATCCTCAACCTTTGAAGATTTGAGGAATATTTGGGGATAATCACTCAAAGCATATTTGATGGAGAAGAATCATGGAAAATTTGATAAGATTTCTTATTAAATATCTTAAAGATTTGTGAGAGGATTTGTAGAGATAATTATCTTCTAATTATTAGCAAATTGGTTGTAACTGCATCAGAGAACAGTGGATCTGAATTTATTAGTTGCTTATCTTATTCTCAAAGCAAATTATGTATAAATAAGAGTGCATTCTCCATTCGAATGGGAGGACTCTTGGAGCATATGTCCAACTTATGATGGACTGAATAAAACATCTAGAGAATTTCTTCCATATGGATTGTAAGTTTATAGTTTCATTATGTTTTATGATTTGATATAGTTTATAATGTTGTAGATTAGTTTGTTACCTTATTCTTGAGAGAATTGAACTCACTCCAAATGGATCATGGTAGTATTTTCCTTTATGAAAGTATGGTGTGTTTTGTATTTTCATTTGATTTCATTTCTCTTCTTAATATTCATTCATTGGATTTTCTATACACCAAACAAAGCACTATTGTAGAAAAGTTCAATTTGAACACACCCTGATTTACATCCATGGTGGATATAGAATAAGAAATATTCAATAGTGATGGATGAAGTGTGGTGTGTTTCATTTCTAAATTGGATTTCATTTATCTTCATTAAGCTTGCTTTTGATTGATGTTGTGTGGATCATTGTAGAGGCTAGATCTTCCACTAAAGGTCATAGTTCATGACTGAAATTATGCCTTCGAGTCCCTTGAATGACTAACCATTAGAGTAGGTGAAAGATTGGGATTGGTGCCCTTAAAGAAACCTTTCTACTATTTGGCCTAGTGTAAAAATACACTCCAATGATCACCATGTTTCATAGATTTACTTTCTGAATGATTTTTAGGTAGGATAGGATAGGCTTTAATCCTACATATATTTTTCTTGAATCTCTAAGTTTATAGTCTTCTGGTTGATAATTTATTGTTCAAAAATTATACATATAATTTGATTGAAATTTTTGGCATCATTGTCGGGGAGGTGCTGAAGGGATTAGAGCATAGGTAGGTTGTTTCCTGTTTATTGTGTAATTTAATTGCAATTGGAACTTAGGGGAGGAGAAGTGAGAAGGTGCAAAGGCACCCTTACTTTAGAATTTTTGAAAGGGTTCTAGCCAGACACATTCACTTTAGTGAGTTTCTTGGAAGCCTCTTTGTTTCCCTTTTCAGAAATAAGTGTGTTTCCTTTTATGCAAATGAGTTTAGTTAGCATTGTATAAATCAAATTAGATAGATTTCTTTATAAATCATTTCAATCTTTTCACTCGTGGTGCAATAAGAACCACTCCATCCACTAACACATTGGTAGGAATATCTAATGGGAAAAGGGACACATCTAGAGGAGGAATTTAGGGAAGGATATGATCTTTCCAGAGAACAATCTAATGTAAGCAAAATTCTTGTGCAAATTCACATAATAGAGCGACTATTTGTTACAAATTCATCATTATACCATAATTTTTCTAAAAGCTATGTTTAATATTTATAACATGAGCATTGGATATTTTAAGGGGTATAAACTCATAAAATCATTACAGACACACTCACCAAGAATCCCACATACCTATATCACATTTTAGGAAAAAATGGTCGTTTGTTTTGTAGCAAATTGACATCGGAAACCTTTTAAAACAGAGTTGGGACAGTCAAGTTTTGGGGGACAAAAAGTGAGAATTTTTCAAAACAAATTCTAAGGGAGATATCCCTTGGAATCTAGTTCTTAACCCAATTTTAATCACTCAATTTGGATCTCAAACGAAACAATTATGACAAAAACATTGACTCGATGTAGAGTAGACAACTCAAGAACATAGTTAGGAAAATAACTTTTTGGATTCCTAAATTGATATATCTTCAAAACCTGTTTCTATGGTGTATTATCCTATGAATATAGTTTACAATGCAATTTGAATCACTCAATTTCAATATCATACGAGAAATTTATGCCCAAAATACTAACTGTCTATCATAAATATGCATTCTTAAAACCTTGTTTCTTAGGCTAGCCCTTTGCATATTTCACCCAAAAATTATTATTGTATTAAAAACCTATTTATATCGGAGATACCTACATGAATCTAATTTAATCTCCAAGTGGATTCACTTCAATCCAACCTTTAATGAAAAAATTATGATTAAAATAATGATTGTCAATCTATGGGAGAATTGTAAAACAACTATGTTATACAGGTTGCTCCTAAGTAGAATTGAAATATTATCTCATGGAATTTTAAACACATGTTTCTACTGGAGATATCCCTCTGACTCCGCTTTCATTTGGATTTGGAATCACCTAAATCATACATCAAAATGAAGAATTCATCATTGAAATACCGTCGAGAGGTCTAGGCTGGCCACCACTCCTCAATAGGTAAAAAGTGCATTTTGTTTTATTTCTCTTCCTTGGATTTGTTTCATAAGAACTACTTGTAAATTTGTATTTTTTTTTTCATATTTTTTGGTTGAAGAGATATCGTGCACTACTCTTCTTCCATAATCCTATGTTTTATTGCAGGAAAGTGCTAGTTTTTTTCAGGTCCCGAGAGGATCAAGAGGACCAATATGTGCACAAGTGATTGGCAAGAGCAAATTATTTTAAGCAGGGAATGTCATCCAAACATACAGATAAAAAAAATGCAACACTACGAGATGTTAAAATCAAAGAGAAATAAAAGAAATTATTCCATAATCCTATTATGTCACAATATGCTCTTTTATTTTCTTTCTCTCGACCTTCACAATCCATGCATGTTGAAGTACAAACTCCCATTTGCTTATGTAGTGAACCTTAAATTTCTCATCTTACCACTACTACCAAATCATGCCTTCAATCCATTTTTCCATCACAATATTACCAGGCTCTCCTGCTCCATCCACCCTTAACCCATGAATAAAATCTCTTAGCTCACTTGCATGTTGAGTTACCTCACTATCCTTTTCCTTTTGCCAAACAAAACTTGTTAGATAATGTAAATCTCTTAGTATGGTTCTTGAAATAATTTTTTGTTGTGCTCGAGTTGGATGATATGGGATTTCTTAAGGCCCTCCTTATAACAAATCTTATCCCATCAACTTCAACACATTATCCGGGATCAATATTAAAAACATTTTAAAGTGCCTTGGAGCTTGCATATATCAATGATAGGTTTCCTTGCTGACAACAATGGGAATACATCAATGTCTTCCGACTGTCAAATTCTACAGGGGACTTGACTTCAACACATCTATCCAAACATGTCAGAATGCACTAAGGTACCTTGACGTTTATTTTTCATTATCGATGAGTTGTCTCATGTTGGTTAATGTCATTCATTATTGGTCAGTAATCCAATCAATTCTCTCTATGTTCGACTTGAACAAAATTTATTCAAATATATATAATTGTACATTATCGATTATGAATGAAGATAATATGGTTTTATAGCACTAATAATCACTTGTAACAATGAATTAAGATTCAAATCCACAGTTCAAAACTGTTATATTAGTTCTAGAAATAAGAAGGTACCGAGGTTCCAATTTCAGATCTTATCCTTTGTTTCTCCAGCCAAGAGGAAGAAAGCAACATGATTTAGATCAGATTATTTCACTTCAGATCCATGATCCATTACTTGTAGTCGGAAGATTCCTTCATTATCACAAGATATCTCAGATGCATAACCCATGGAATTCTCAGGTAGATCTAGATATGTTGTTTTCTAATATTTAATTAGTAATTCCTTGAATTTTAGA
Organism: Picea engelmannii; assembly: GCA_009831015.1. Lineage (NCBI taxonomy): Eukaryota > Viridiplantae > Streptophyta > Pinopsida > Pinales > Pinaceae > Picea > Picea engelmannii. The sequence goes on from ML783689.1 coordinate 37,896, forward strand.
ATGGATGTATTTGGAAAATTCATATGCCTATATGATCTTTGTCCTTCCATATTGCCAAATTTTCCTAAGGACATAAAACATCTTGAGTTTTGGGGGAGACATTCATACATTTTGATCCCATACGTTCATACCATATTTTGATCCCATATCACATACTATGTACCCTCATATGATGGTGATCAACATGTTTCACCCATCTGACTGTTGTTGGTCTTGTAAATATCCTCATTGATTTCATGAAACCCCTCATTGGTTTGCATATGAGCCCAACTCCAAATCAAAATAAACCACTTGGATGTTGTTCAAGATAATAAAGAAATGTGTTCTTTCCTATCAGATCCCAACAAACTCAAATTGATTTCTTTATGGTAGAAAGTCAAACCAAAATTCAAACTTGGCAGTTTTAAAATAGTCAAATTTGCTCTGAGGGCACTTTTTTCACATTGTTTACAGACAATTGAGGCCAAATCAAGAGAAACCAAGACATGTGTGTTGTGAAGAACATAAAAAATTGAGTGAATTGAGAGCGAAATTTCCAGAAAATGCACAATGATGGTTTGTGAGCATGTTTTTAAGGTAGTTTTATGATTTTTTTTTTTTTTCTGTTGTGTGAAGAAAAATTAGAATCCAATATTTTTGCACAACAATGATTTTTTTCATCAAAATGGAAATATAAAGTTATGATAAGATGGGAAATGATTAAATACACCATATCCCTTTTGAATCACTCAATTTTTCTTTAAAATGAGCTCGGAGCATGCATTTTTGTGCATTTGTTTTGCAATTTTCAGTGCATTGTTTTTTTTTTAAATGCAAAAAATGATTTGCTTGTATATTGCAAACCGTGCATCGGATTGCTATAAAATTTGGACCAGAAATGTATCAAGGTAGGAGGATGTATCAAGGTAGGAGGAATAAACACAATAATTTCAGCTCAAATACATTTATATTTTGTGAGAAATTAACCATCGTAACCTACAATGATTTTGGTTATTTCTCAAGATTCAAACATTTGTTTACTGTGATTTTTTCTGAATTTAAGTATAAGGGTAATAGAAAAAACTCCAAAAATTTCATAATAATTTGGTTGACAAATTATGAGAAAATGTATTACCAATTTTGCTACATGAAATCAACTTGCAATCAGGTAACCCTATTCATTGATTGGCATACCAACCTTAAACAAAAATCCGCCATATGGGTTTTGTGTGCAAAAATTATAAGATGGCTTGGTACCTATTAAACCAGATATTTGATTGATAAATTATTATGGGACAAGGAGATAGATATTTGGTTGATGCACAAGTTATTGGGTCATCATTTTGAATGCATGATTAAATTTTCAATTTTATGATATTTTTGCAAAAGGGGGAAGATTCTTTGTTGCAGTGGAAAAGGGGTTATGTCTAAGTAGTAGGTGTTGCCACACAAGAACTAACACTCAAATACTTGTGGTTGCCACACAATAACCAACCACAAAAATCTCAATTGAAACTCAAGCTCAAAGGTAATTTTTTCCACACAAGAACCAACACTTGCAAAACTCGTGGTTGTCACACAAGAACCATCCACAAGTAGATCAGTTTCCACTCAAATACTTTTCAGAGAAAGAAGACCCCATCACACAATTCAAGAGAATCAGATGCAATGTTGCATGAGAAAATGCATCATGTTCAGTTGGGAGGAGATGTTGAGTCACCTTGAATTGCCATTCTTTTTACCATTCTATTAGATCATTTTCCTTGACTTTTAATCATTTGACGTTTTCTCGTAACCTTGCATTAAAAACTTGTTATTTTCCAATGCATTTATTTTAGTAATTTAAGTGAATTTATGATTAAATATTAGAAAAATAACATGTTCTCACTTAACCCTGAAAGTTGGGTTAGTTTGGTGATGATTACAAGTCAAATTGAAGATTCCAACAATGCAAAATCTTACCACTTAGTCTCAAATTCGAATTTCATCCTCAACCTTTGAAGATTTGACGAATATTTGGGGATAATCACTCAAAGCATATTTGATGGAGAAGAATCATGGAATATTTGATAAGATTTCTTCTTGAATATCTTAGATATTTGTAGATATAATTATATTCTAATTATTAGAAAATTGGTTGTAACTACATCAGAGAAAAGTGGATCTAAATTTATTAGTTGCTTATCTTATTCTCAAAGAAAATTATGTATAAATAAGAGTACCTTCTCCATTCCAAGGAGAGGACTCTTGGAGCATATGTCCAACTTATAATGGAGTGAATAAAACATCTTGAGAATTTCTTCCATATGGATTGTAAGTTTATAGTTTCATTATGTTTTATGATTTGATATAGTTCATAATATTGTAGCGTAGTTTTCTCCCTTGTTCTTGAGAAAATTGAGCTCACTCCAAATGGATCATGGTAGTATTTTCTTTTATGCAAGTATGGTGTGTTTTATGTTTGCATTTGATTTGATTTCTATTTTTAATATTCATTCATTGGATTCTCTATATACTAAATGCAACATTGTTGTAGAAAAGTTCTATTTGAACACAACCTGATTTACAACCATGGTGGATATAGAATAAGAAATATTCAATGATGGATGAAGTGTGGTGTGTTTCATTTATGCATTGGATTTCATTTATCTTCATTAAGATTTCTTTTGATTTATGGTGTGTGGATCATTGTAGTGGTTAGATATTCCATTGAAGACCACAGTTCATGAGTGAAATTCCTCCTTCGAATCCATTGAATGCATAACCATTATAATAGGTGAAATATTGGGATTGGTGCCTTTGGAGAAGCTCAAAGAATAGTTTTCTATTTTGGCTTTTTTTCTATATTTTTTCCAAGTCTCAAACTTCTGGGTCCGTTTTGAGGCCCTAAACGATGTTTTTTTAGTTTTCAAGGCCCAAGTGATCGGTGTGGGATTTAGCCTAGGCCTGATAGAAATGTGTTCTTCTCAGCTAGACCTTTCTGACGATGTATTGAGAGCCCCAAACATAGATGATATGTAAAATTCACACCCTCGGGAAGTTGACGTATCAACTACCCCCATCGAGGCCCACAAACCTTTTGGAATTTCATCTCTCAGGGTTAGGGTTTTGGATTTTTAGGGTTTTCCCATTTATGCTTTATGATAAAAAGGCCTTTGGAGCCTCATTGTACTCATCTTATTGTGAATGAAAGTAGTCGTCACATCTATTCTCAAAGATAAGTTTACACCATTCGAACAAGTTTGTTTCATTCTGCATTTTTATAGTTTCAACATGTTCTCTTCATTAATAGAAATCAATTTTCACTATATCTCTATGTGTTTCTTTGATATATATCTATATTTCATTTTGTTCCATTTATAAATCTAGATCAATGGTATAAGAGTGATCTTATCTTTATTTTTTTCTTTTTGCAAGTCCCCAACAAGCTCAAGGTACAAGGAGTTGGGACTCGAAGTAGTTGAGACTTTGCAAAAATGTCCTCTCCGACCTTGATGACATCCTATGGTGGAAGAAAAGAGAGATGATGGAGAAGGAAACTATTTCTTGAGGAATCCCTCATGCGACAAATGAACGATATGATGGACAATTTTGCACAAATCCTTCAACGATTGCCAACAAACTCACACATATTCATTAAGGAGCCACTTTGGAGGCACCACCCCCTTCAAAGTACAAGTGATTTTTGATAATCCTGTATTTGAAGGCGAGATAGATGCAAATAATCTACATAAATGGTTGAATCTACTAGAAGGGTATTTTTTAGTCCATAATTTTTTCAATAGAGAAAATGTTACCTTTGCGCTCTTTAAGGATGTCCCCCATGTCAAATATTGGTGGGAGACTTAGTGTGACCAAAATATCACTGAAGAATCCACAATATTTGTAGTCGTACCCACTGGGGATTATTTTAGGGATGTGATTAAGGAACAATACTACCCTTTTGGAAGCTACGATGACCAGTATATGAGGTGGACCACACTATGATAGGAAAGGGACCAAAGAGTGCCAGAGTTCACAAATTCCTTCCATACCTTGCACACCAAGTTGGGTATCAAAGAATTCAAATGACATCTAGTGCTCAAGTACCACAGTAGTTTACATAGATAAATCTAGAAATAAATGGAGTTTCTAGACATATCATAACTGGGTGTGGCTTATATATATGTTGTCAAAATCGAGCAGAAATTTAAACAGAAGAAGTGAGATTTTGGTTTTGTGAATTCTTCACAGTAGAAGCAAGAAAAAAGTGGCCCCAACCTATAGAACAAAGGATAGAGAAAGGATGGAACCCCTCATAACAACCAGTCCAAGCCACAAAAAAATAAGGGTAATGAGAAGACGAAAAAATACACTAGAAAGAGGTGTGAAATCCATAAAATCCCATGGAATAACACTAATGAATATCACTCGAAGTATTCGTTGGTGGTCCAACTGAAAGCCTCATAGTCATAGGTAGGTTCTGACTCTGAATCAGATCCATACAAGGGGAAGCGTATCATCGATGTAGAACCCAGTTCCATCGTCGCTATCACCAAATTACATCCAAGTTAATCCGAAGAACCGGAGGAAGGTGAGAAAATTTTTCACTCATAGATGTGGGTGAAGCATGCTCTTCTTCATTTCATTTTCAATAGAAGAAGTCAAAAGAACTTGATCTCAGCATAGGTCTTCAAGCAGTTGGACCTGTTAACAACACCACACCTACAACCCTACACCATTCGGTCGCTCCACCAAGGAAGAGATTTTCGCGTCAGTCAACAATGATGCCTGCCCTATAACATCAAGCCCTTCAAGGATGAGGTATTGTGTGATATTCCCCCCCTTGAAGATTATGATGTTCTTTTAGGCCAACCATACTTGTCGAAACGACATGTTGTATATGAGTCTAGACCTCACAATGTTATTATTACTTTGGGTAGACAATTATACAAGATACCTAAGGTATCTTCTCCTACCACCATTTCTTTGATCTCTACTAAGCAATGGAAGAAGGTCATTTCCCATATGGGGAAATTTGTCTTTTTCATGATCCACTCTCAAAGTGAATAGAAGGTCACAACTACATCCATGGAATCTACATAGGGCCTCTACACATAGCAGAAGCAGGTGAACAAGGTCCTGGAAGAATACAAAGACATAGTCTCCTCATCCACTAGGGTACCGTTGAACTTTCAATTCAAACACTCAATCAATGTAACCCATGGTGGACCTCTACCCAATGGATTAGTCTAACGCTTCTCTTTGATGGAAAATGAGGAAATCAAGCACCAAATCCAATATTTACTTCAAAAGGGGCACATCCAACCCATCTCCACACCCTATGGAAGCCCAATTGTACTTGTGCAGAAGAAAGACGGGACCTGGTGACTCTGCATTGATTTCGGGCCCTAAAAAAAATCACAGTCAAGAATTGGTACTCAATTCCCTGAATTGATGACCTTTTGGACCAACTCAAGGGAGCCAAGTACTTTAGTAAGATTGACCTGAAGTCCAGATACCACCAGGTCCCAATAGAACATATTGATGTATGGAAGACTAGTTTCAAGTCCAAATAAGGTCTTTTCGAATGGATATTCATGCCCTTTGGTTTGAAAAATTCTCCTAGAACTTTCATGAGGTTGATCGATATATTGTGTCCTTTACCAATTATTTTGTGGCGGTATATCTAGATGATATCCTCATATTCATCAAGAATAGGGTGGAACACTTGCATCATATTCAATAGGTCCTTCACACCCTATAGAAACACAACCTATATGTCAACTGGGAAAAATGCTCCTTCAACATGAACATGGTCCAATACCTAGGATACATTTTTTATGAGCATGGTGTGCATATGGATCCATCCAAGATCCAGGTCATTCATGATTGGACAGCCTTGACCACACTAACTGAGCTTTGGAGTTTCCTAGGACTTTCCAAATTCTATCACAGGTTCGTGCTGGGATTCTCCCATATTGCATGGGCCCTCAACCAAGTGACAAAGGGTGGTGGCAAGGAAATGTTCATGTGGGGAAAGTTGCAACAACAAGCATTCAATGATATGAAACATCGCTTGTGCTCATCCCCAGTGCTCTCCTTACCCAATTTGTAGCAACCTTTCGAGATTGAGACCGATGCTCCAGACTATGATGTGGGTGAAATTCTCACTCAACATGGTCATCCAGTGGCCTATCATAGTGAGACACTATAATATGTTGTCCGTAAGTACCCCACCTACGACAAAGAAATTTATTCCATTGTACAATCCTATCGCCAATGGAAGCATTGCATTCTCAGGAAGGAGACTGTCATCCACACTGATCACATGCCTCTACAATGCATGCAGACACAAGGCAAATTGCAGAATGCCCACCATCAAAAGTGGTCCACATACTTGCAACATTTCCATATCAACATCAAATATAAGATAGGGAGCACCAATCATTTCATTGAATACCTCATTCGTCCTCTAGTTGCAGCCCTAACCATGGTGCTCCAATCTTGTGGACATGAGGCGTCCGAGTCGCCCCAACTCTACAAGAGAGATCCTAACATTGCTACCACTTATTGGATGTTGGGCACAAGAAAGACTATCACTAAATTTCATCTTCAAGATAGACTATTATGCCATCTAATCCACTTATGTGTTTCTTCAAGCGAGCATGCAAAGATAATTTGGGAATCTCACTACTATAGGATGGCAGGACACTTTGGAATGGAAAAAATCGTTGCAGTACTACAAAAGTATTTTTGTTCGTTGAAACTTCGACATAATGTCAGCAAGTATATAAGGTATTTCACTTCTTGCACCATTTCCAAATCAGCCACTAAGAACCAAGGATTGTACATGCCTCTTCTTACTCCCAATAGGCCCTAGGAATCCATCTCGATGGATGCCTTCCTTCAGCCAAGGAAGGTAATGACTATGTTTTTGTAGTTGTTGATCAATTTTCTAAGATGGTCATTCTAACATCCTTCAAGAAGAGTATCATTGTAGAGGCCATTGCCAAGATCTTCTTCAAAAGAGTGTGGGTACACTTCAGGATACCACAAACCATCATATCATATCGAGAAAGCAGGTTCCTAAGAACATTATATTCAAGCCTCTGGTCATTGTTGCACACCAAGCTCACCAAATCCATCGCCTTCCACCCCCAAGCCGATGGCTAGATAGAGATCATCAACAAAATGATTGTGCATATCTTGTGCATGTACAACTCCAAACATCCATGCACATGGGATGGGAGTCTCCCCTATGTTCAACACAACTACAACAAAGCCCTTCATAGCTCGATTGGACACAACCCCTTTTAAGTGGGGTTGGGATTTCAACCATTGGATCCCATTGATGTCGCATTACCCCTTGCATCCACACAGGAAGAATCATGCCATGCTCAATCTGAGTCCGAAAAAGAAACCAAGTTTATTGAATAGATTCAACACATCCGCCAATAGGTCCACGATATTTTACAGAAAACTAATGTTGAGTATAAGCAGTGCCATGATCAACATCGGGTGTCACACAAGTTTAAGGTGCGAGATAGGGTCTGGTTGCATTTGCAAAAAGAGCGTCTTACAGGACCCCATCGGAAGCTTCGTCCGCTTCTCTATGGACCTTACACCATCACCAATTTTATGAGTGACAATGATTTTGAGCTAAGTATTCCTCCCTTGGCTTGCACCCAATGTTCAATGTAGACCTCCTTCGGCCATACTTTCCACCATTATTGGAAACATCATAGATAGAAGAGAAGTTGGCGTCGATAGAGATCAACCCTGACTGCACGGAACATATAGCCATTGATCATATTATGAACACTTAGGTTAAGGGAACTTGCCAACAGAGGATTAAGCTTTATCAAGTTGTCAAAGCAGGGCAACTACTACACCAAGGAAAGTGACTCACCCAAGGCCAAATTCATCAGAAGTTTCCCCATTTGATGGGGGAGATCAACGCAATGGATACCATTGTTTTCTAAGGGGGGAGGACTGATCTAGGTGGATATCGATGGCCACCCACCTATTCCACTGGCTCAAAGAGCAGTTTTCCATTTTGGCAGTTTTTCTACATTTTTTTGGGTCTTGAACTTTTGGGGTCGTTTTGAGGCCCTAAATGATGTTTTTTTTTTAACTTTTTGGGGCCTTGGCGACAACATTAGGCTTTGGCTATGGCCCATTTAGAATGTGTTATTCTCAACTAGACCTTTTCGATGATGTATCGAGTTCCTGATACAGAGATCGTATGCAAAAGTTATGCCCTCGGGAAGTTGACGTGTCAACTACCTCCATCAGGGCCCACAAATCTTTTGGTGTTTCATCTCCTAGGGTTAAGGTTTTTGATGTTTAGGGTTTTCTCATTTATTCTTTATGATAAAAAGGCCTTCTTAGAGTGGTTCCAAAAAAAGTAATAAAACCAAAAGAATCCCTAGCAGAGGTGATAATCCAATAGAGAATCCTTGTTCCCCAATCCACTACACCAATTCCACGGAAAAAAAGAAGAATACCAGGTAGGAAGAGGTACCGACTTACCAATATTCTAGTGAGGGAAGGAAACTAGGTGAATCCACCTGAGTATAGAGACAAAATCGTCCTATCTCGAGATGAGGTGAATGCGTTTGCATTCCCATTCCAAATAATCCTCCTCCCATGCCATTGTCCCACAATGTAACTTCCCCAGTTTTAATCCTTGTAAATTATAATGTAATTGTATAAATGTCATTTAGATTGGTGAACCATTATGTTCAGGAAAAAGAGCCCATATTGATTGATATGGTCTGGGGTCGAATTGTATATTATGTACATTGAAATAATTAATAAAAATAGTAATCACTGGTTGCAATACGAGAATGATGAAAACGATGGGAGGTTATAATTCCACGAGAGAGAAAGATCCAAGAGGGGGATTATTCACGAGTATTAATCCAACCCACATTCATGATATTATTATCATTGTTTAAACCTTTTAGTTGATGTTGAATATTCTCAAAACCAATCATTTAACTCATGTAAGAGGGTGGATGTGAGAGATCACATCCCATAATTATTGGAAGCATGGAACTAAAGTACAATCATCATTGAGAAAAGTAAGAATCCACTAAACAATATATATATATATATATATATATATATATATATATATAACAAATTACAAAATCTATTATATACATCTCATAACTTAATTTTATCATTATTTTAAAATAGTTCAGAAATCAATTTTTTTTTTTAAATTAGACAAATCTACATTTTTTTTTTGTTGATATGCCGAGAAAACTATTCTTATTCCACAAAAATTGAATATGGTAGAGGAAAACTCTCCATTCTATAGCTTTCCATAAATATTCCTCATCTCCACTTTGTATTTGTTTTCACGTATTATGAATGGAATTAGATTACACATTCCACGAGAACAATATGATTGTTAACTTCGTTTTCATTAATCTTAATTTAATTAATTTAAGGAACGTTTTATTTTTAATTTTTTTTTTTTTTAAATTATAAAACTTGCAAACATATGGTTACTTATTTAACATTCATAAAGTTGTTCGAAGATTGGAATAGAATATGAAAATAAAAAATGTATCGATTTCTTTACAAGATATATTTTACTTTGAGTAGAAAACACTCAATTCTCACGGCCAATTCCAACCTTATCACTTCATACTTTCAGAATTTGAATGGAGTAAGTTGCAAGAGACCTTTTGATTGGATTGTATTTTAAAGATCGGTGAGGCCAGCATAGTATTTTCATTGAGAAATGAATCATTTCATTAAAGAAAAAGTAAGATCATCAATTTACCTTATTCTTTCTTCTGAGCAATTAAAACAATGCCAAATATTCTTCTTAGCACAAAAAAAAAATGACACAAATAGCAAGCAGGTTAATTAGAATAAAGTATTGAATTTAAAATACCTCGCCTTGGTTTTTAATTTCATCCTCCTTAATTCTTATTAACAAAAATTAATTATTCATAAATATACATATTAAAATTCAATTAAATTAAACTAAATGCATTGTTTATCGTTCACACTGTAAAAAAAAATATTATTCTATACCTCAAATTTTGAGTTCAAACTTTGAATACATCAAGATTATTTTATCTTTATGTTGATTTTGGGAAATCTTCCACTCAACAATGTCTAAATTAATATATTAGGTAAAGTTATCCATTCAATATTTTGTGTTTGTGTATAAAACTTTACATGTATATTTTAAAAATTATTTATTCAATTTAATGTGAGATTGTGTATAAAACTGTACATGTATATAATTTTTAATTAAAAAAATATTTATTGAAATTGATGTAAAAGATGTTAGTTTGGATAGCACGTTTATCCATAAACACAATGTTTAATAAGTCAAAATATTATATATTTTGATTTTAGTTTCATCTTGGTTTAAATTTTACAAATTGTTTGGTCGAAATCAATTTTTTCTGGTGGCTTTTAATAAAAATTCAAAAATGGTTTTTCAATTTTATAATACTGTGGGTTCAAGGGATTAAAAAATTAAAACGAATCCTAAAAAACTTGAAATTAATTTTTTTGTTGTAGTAAAATTAATAATTTTATTAATTAAAGTATTATTAATCATTGTTTTGGATTTGAGTGATTTTTTAAAATTTTACCAGTCAAATTTTTGGGAAGGAGGTTTTATACATTAATTTGGTGTGTGGCTTAGTAGTGACCTTAAAAATAGATTATTATTATTATTATGACATATTTGGTAGCCTTTAATAAAAATTCATAAATGGTTTTTCAATTATATAATACTATGGGTTCAAGGAGTCCTCCAAAACAATGTAATTAAATTTTAAATTTGGTGTGTGGCTTAGTTGTGACCTTAAAAATAGATTATTATTATTATTATGACATATTTGGTGGCTTTTAATAAAAATTCATAAACGGTTTTTCAATTGTATAATATTGTAGGTTTAAGGTATTAAAAAATTAAAATGAATCTTCAAAAACAGTATCATTAAAAATTTTTTGAGCTGTAGATTTTAACAATCAAAGTGTTGAGAAGGATGTCTCATACACCAATTTGATGTCTCACTTAACTGTGACCTCAAAAATAGATTATTATTATTATTATTACAACATATTCAGAACAAGTAAAAGCTGAAACTCGCACAATTAAAAAAAATTATGAATCTGATACTACAGTCTATAACAATATTAATAATTAAATACAATCAAATTTTAAGATACTGATTCATTTCTGAAAGATATGCACAAAAAAGTTCAGGAGACATGATTCTTTTCTCACATCTCTGAGTAAATTGGTGAAGATGATTATGACATATAACACATCATGTGAAAGCCAAATCTCAGAGTAAACAAACCATACAAGAATTTCATAGTGAATGCCTGTTTTGGATACACAGCCCCAGAAAATTTAAAAGCCATAGAAACAATATATTACAGGAAACACACACAGAGATATATGTATATTACTCTGCAAATTTAGTGAAAGATAAATTTAGCAGGGTCAGGCTTGGTCCTGCGCGGGTTTGCAGGCCATCTGTGCAAAGATGCCCACCCTTTTCTGCAGCTCATCAGCATTGGCTCCCACTATTTTGTCGACCTGCACATCGTTTTTCATTAATAAGAAGGTGGGCATGGCCTTCACTTCCATTTTATCTTTGACTCTTTTCACTTCATCCACATCAACTAACAGAAACAGGATGTCCGCATACTTCAACGCCAGATTCTCGAAGAACCCCGCCATGTATTTCGAGGGCGCGCACCAGTACGCAGTAAAGTATACTACAACCTGCAATGGCCTCAAATACTTATATAAACAAATAGAAATCCAATCATTTTACAAAAATAAATCGGTGTCTTCACCAAGTTATCCATACCATTTGTAAAATACAGAGCAGAGATATACAGAAATCTGCAACAGATGAAATCACGAAATCATGAGTTGGATTAAACAGAAATAGTGACTAACCGGGCAGGCTCGGGCATGGGCTTGAGCCAAGATGCAATCCCATGATTTGGTAGAATTCACAACCAAAACTCTGGAACCTGTGACCTTCTGCTGGGCATCCATGTTTGACAAAAGAAATTGATAATTAGATTCGAAATGGTGTGGAGCTTTTATAGCAGAACTCAGGGCCCTTAGCAGAGAAGAGTAGAGGGTTTTGTGTGAAGAAGAGGAGGTGGGTTATTTCTTGGGAAAATTCAAACAAGCAGGTAGTAAATCCCCTAATTTTGCCAATAGTAGTAAAGGGACCTTGGCCTGAAGTCCCACACTTCCAATTATGGAAATTGTTATTCTCGATTTTGTTGTTGGTTGCCAGCTGTGTATACAGAACCTAATTGTTGCCGTTATCCTTCATAGGTTTGGAAAAATTAGCATTATCAATCATTTTGCACTTATCGTAGGTGTGGAAAATAAAAAATAAAAATAATTTTTTTTTTTTAAATTTACATATTCATAAATTGAGAAAGAGAAATATACGTTTAAACAATAAAATTTTATTTAATAAAAAAGAATTCCAATAAAAATAAAATATAAAATTAATAAATATTTTTAAAAATTAAAAATTTCCCAATTATTTAATAATAAATAAATATAAAATTCATTCAACAATAAAATACTAATAATCGAGAAACATAAATGAAAACATATGATGGAATATACACATCAAATATAAAATATTTTAATTTAATTATATATATCTCAAGGTATATTTTTATTTATATATTTTTGTTGAGTGTTTAATTTTTACTATAAAATTTTACCTTTTCTAGCTTTGGTATTTGATTGTGAGTTATTTAGTATTAATAATAATTTTATTATTTTCTTGGATGGGTGATTAACTTAGGACTATATGTTCTTACTATTTGATAGGGGATGCACTAGTTAGTTGTTTTATTGGTCTTCTGGATCTTTCGAAGCATGTATGGGAAGGGATAATGGTTTTCATTCCATGGTGTGCGACCTCGAGGTGCTTATGGGTAAGGATAGTAGGTTTCATTCCATGGCATGCGAGTCTGGTTTGTGGTTAATGGCATTCATGAGGGAATGGTGGAGGTTCTCAATTGTTCGATGCTCTTTTGGTAATGCTGGTAAGTATATTTTCCTCCTGGTTATTTAGCAAGGCTTCTCTCATTAGGCAAACTGGGTTGATTATGTTTGAACGTGTGTTTTGGGCTTTTATATTTGTTTTCATGGTCGGGTTGCGTCGCTCTCCTATGGATGTGGTTCTAGTGCTTTTTCAGTGCTAGTCTGAATTTCTAGCCAAGAGAGGATGTCCTTGGACTGACACGGGGTGGATTTTCTCTATGTCATCAGTTATGTCTCTGGGATTTCTTTGATCTTCGAGGTGGGGTATCCTTTCACTTGGTTTGCATGGTCATTTTGGTGGGCAGCACCCGATTCTCCTCTATTTCTTTGTGTTCCTCTTGGCCATGGAATCTGAAACAAGGGGTGGGATCCCCTCGTTTGAGTCAGCTCTAATTTCAATGTCATTTGGCAGTTGGGGCCTCCAACCCTGTGTCAATTCAGACCCTATCTTTGCTAATTTTATCTCTCTATTTCGAGTCATCCCTACTCCCTCCACAACTATATAGATGACACCAAATTTCCTTAACTTGAGCATACATAGTCCCAAAAAAAGAGAATTTTCCAATCCTCCTCCCTCCCTGCAAGATCCTTGTTGAGCCCTTGGCATAAGCACATAAAGGGTCGTAGAGTAGGCCAGGAAGCTCTTCCATTCTAGTAGCCCGCCGAAATGCAGGAGAAATGGATATATATGTGAATGAGGCCAGTTAGTTGCAGGACTAGGCCTCAAAATGTCAAGTCAAGTAGGAGTTCCATGAGTGGGTATCAGAAACTGGTTTTTCCAAGTCTAGAGACACTGAGGTTTTTAAAGCTATGGAGTTCTACTCAATGACTAAAGATACCACTAATATGTCTTTGAAAGATGACTGGGTTAATCATGTCAAACAGGAAGAAACAATGGATAGACTTCGGAGATTGGAAGAAAAATTTACCATGTTATGCTGAGTTTCTTTCGACATCATTTTTCAAGTCAACAATTGGGGCTTTGACGACAAGAAGGAATATGTATAGGTTGCAATCTCCTTGGGATCACTAGGCACTAGCTTCAACTCGATTGTTCTCGATAAAGATATGGAGGTTAACATCAAAGGCAAGGTTAGGATGTATGAGACCTCCAGTCATGCAAGCCCAACCAAGCCACCTCTCACTTAGTCATGTGGATTTGTTTTCTTTTAGGTTCATATAACTAAATATCTATCTAGTTATGATTTCATTGTAGTCATATTATTCAATCTGATAAAAAATCTTACATATATATGGTTGCTAAATTTTGATGATTGTTTGACAACTTTTGTTGTACCAATTATGTATATTATAAACATATGAGTAGTTTAACTTTAAAAAAATATTCTTATTTTTATTGTTATTTTTAAAATGAAAAATAATTTAATAATTTAATTTAAAATAACAATATTAGAATATTAATAATTTAAAATTTCTTTGTCAAGTTGATTATAAATCTTTGTTTCTTACTAGTTACACTTTTGAAAAAAATCCTCTTTGATGGAAAAGTCAAATAATTTAATTTAATACAGTATTTTTAATAAAAAATTAATAATTAAATAATTTTTATAAATTTGATTATAAACCTTCATTTTCAAAATCCCTCTTAGATGAAAAAGTCAAAGAATTTAATTTAATATAGCATTTTTAATAAAAAAATAAAAAAATAAAATAATTGTTATAAATTTGATTATAAATCTTCATTATTTAGAAGTTATAACTTTGATGTAAGAGTTTATTCAATAATATACATATAATAATAGTTGAAATTTTTTATTTTATAAAAGAAAATATTAATTAGAATTTAAAAATATGAATTAAGAATTTACTGAATATCTTTTATAAATATTTGAATAGTGATGATGATTAACGTTCATTGAGATCAAAATTGGGTCTATCAGACCCTAAAAAGATAACAAATTACTTAGATTTCTTTAAAATTTTATTTATGTGTTTGAAAAGCTTTAAGAGAAGCATTCCAAGATCACCATATTTTTTATGACTTAGGGGGTTAGGAAAGTTGATATTGTGACGAATATTTTGAAATTGCAATCTTAGTTCAGTCTATGTAGTGGAGCACCTTGATTTTTAATCCTCCTAAATTATAATGTAATTGTATAAATGTGATTTAGGCCAATGAGCCGATGTGATTGGGGAAAAGAGTTTGTATTGATTACTATAGGCAAGGGTGTGACTATGTATTATGCACATTGAGATAATTAATAAATATAATAATCATTGACTGCGATATGAGAGGGATGACAATGATAGGGGGCTATGATTCCACAGGAGAGGGGGGATAAAAGAGGGATCCAATGGAATCCCATGTCATTGCCTAATTTAATGTATATTTACCAAGTAATCCTTTGACTTATTAGACACTCAATCATTGAATTCATGTAAGAGGGTGGGTGTGAGAAGTCACATCCCATATTTATTGGGAGCATGGGATTGAAGTACAATCATCCTTGGGAAGAGTGTGAGTCAAGAAAGCATGGGAGAAGAAGGAAATTCGAGTAGGAAAAGATGGACATTTTTACATGTTGATTTTGGGCAACAAAAGGGGAGTTGAGTGCTGGGAAGCACACCAACCATGTTGTGATTGAAGGCATGGATTATTGGACTATGATTATGCTAGAAATGTGGCATGCGTGCTTGTAAAAATGGGTTGCGAACTCATGGATTTTTTTCCTGTTGAGGAAATGGTTCAAGATCCTTGTGGAGGTTATTGTGAGAATTCCTATAGTAGATAGAATACACATGGACAACCAAGTGCATTGGAGCCTTGGATATAAGTGAGAAGGCCCTAGGGATAGTGTGTAGAGAAGGGGGACCCCATTCCTTGGGTTGTGTAGGTTGTGGGGAAGAGAATTGGTGGTTTGGAATTGTTGTTGGAGTAGATCCTGGGTTTTGGGTTGCTCAATGTGGAGAGTGGACAACCAATAGGGTTAAACCTCCTTGTGGACTCATAACCTCAGCTTGGGGGTGCCTTACTATTGAGATAAAATGAAAAGCAAGCCAATGGCTTAGAGGAATGTCCTTCATACATAGAGATATGGTTATTTTATAAAAATATAAGTTTGTTGTTATGTTTATGATGCTATTTCTGTTGTGTATGTGTTTTATCGAATGTTATGTGTTTATTTTTTTGCTTGAACAATTGCATAAATGGGTTTTTGTTATGCTTCTAGATGCATGTTAAATTACGGACCTGTTGCCCCTCGGTTATTTTATACGCATGGGGAATTTTAAATTTCATGTTAGCAACAAGGTATGTTACAATATGGTATCAAATCTTAAGTTCAACATTGGACCTGTATGGCCCAAAGACCAGTGTGAATTAGGTAAATTTGTTGGTGTAGAGTTTCAAATCTATGATGGATTTGGGGAATTATGTCAAACTAGAGTGAAAAACATAGATTTATGAGAAAATTCAAAACAAAATTTCTCTTAGAATTGTCGAAGAGATTATCAAGGGCATCAATCTGCAGGTTGCAGGGTTAAAATTTAGCTGGGAAGGTCAGATTTATTTTTTTAAATGGCATCTGAAGAAGTTGGAGAATCGCCGACCTAGATCATTTAGACATTAAAGATCAACGGTTGAGATTCAATTCTAGGATTGAATATTTTTTCCAAATTTTAACAGATCAATGATTGAGATATATTTTTATCTCAAGATCAACAGTCCAAATCCATTGCAGATTTAATCAAAATTTTCTATGTTCAATGAATCAACCAAAAGAAACTATTCATTGTCAATGGTTAGGTAAGAAAAATCGATGAAGTGTTTCGAGTCGTCCAAAATAAATTGCCGATCACTGATGGTCAGGTCGGAAAAATCGGTGAAGTGTTTCGCATCAACCAAAATAAATTGTCGATTGTGGATGGTTGGGTCAGAAAAATTGGTGAAATGTTTAGTTCGCCAAGAGAAATCGTTGATCACCAATGATCAGGTTAGAAAAATCGACGAAGTGTTTCGTTTGTCCAAAAGAAATCATTGATCACTAATGCATAAGAGCTCATCGATAGTCGATGAAGGGAAAATAGGAAGAGGATGTGTCATGCCATGTCTCCTGCCACGTCAACATCCACATTTCATGACACATCAACATCCATGTGCCATGCCATGTCAGCCAAGAAATCATTGATCGTTGATGATTAGGGTTTGGAAAAATTCATGAACAAGTTTGGTTTTCTAAGGAAATTGTTGATCATCAATGATCGAGGTTCTACAAAATTCATGAACAAGTATGCTTTGTCAAATAAATCATAAATCACCGATGGAGTTTTGGATGTTGGGGAATGGGTGGTCCAGATTGATTTCGAGTTGGCGATCAACAATTGAGATTCATCTAAGGGCTTGGAAAATTTTAGTGGATAGATGATCGAGATTTCCTCCGATTTTGAGATCAATGGCTCAGATTTATTCTATTTTGGGTTTCAGGGTTTGGCGAAATCTCTTCGAACATCCTTTTTGAAAATCGTCAATGTAAGGAAATAATTTGATCACCGATGGAGGAAAATTATCTAGGATAGGCATAGGTTAGATGATAGGATACTACAACAGTGCCAAACAATTTGAAGTGATTTCGACATGTTTTAGGAACTTCTACAACAATAACCAGACAATTTCTACGAATATTTCCATGATTTCAAAGGTTGTAAACTTGTAGGGGAATTTTGAGGCCTTAAACAACATTTTTAGGTAGTCAAAATTGATAGAATTGTATGTACTATTGGTACACATGGTCTTTGTTGCTTAAATAAAAGAAATTGTTAAGAGATTTCTAAAAATCCATTCTGAGCACAAAACAAATCTTGTATGAGAAAGTTACAGTTGAAACGATACATGGTATTAATTAGATACCAATTTACTTCTATAGGGCATAACTCCTTGCTCAAACGTTAGTTTGGGGCACAAGAGTAGTCTGTGGAAATATCATGGACCATACAATACAACCATGGAACCAGAATTGAAATATGGGTACCCAAAATTGCATAAGATGGTAGAGAAGACACATGTAGTATAGAGGGATAAAAATCGGAAAACTATATAAACTTCTGCAAACCATAACTATCAACTCGGAGCCCAGTTAAAGGTGAAATTCTAATGTATATCTCAAAAATGAAGGTATGGAGATACCCATTTGTACTCTTGGTAAAATTAAAAAAGAGTTGGTGTGGAGATGCTCAAACGTGGATAAATTTTTAAGTTTGAAGAAGGTGGCAAAGGGAAAAATTGTCATGTCCATATTGTTGCGGATTTTGATTGGAGCATTGGATCATAAATATGAGAGTTGTTGTGAACTCATTGTGATCAATATTATCAATGTCTCGTACAAATGTTTTTATTTTTCCTAACATATTTTCTTTTATAGGTGACAAAAGTTGGCCTTTGAAAATAATTTGAACCAGTAAAACAAGTGCAAAAAAATAAAGGGTGAAACTGTTGAGTTTAGAGAGCCATAACTTTGATCTTAGAAACCGGATCCAAGAATGAGCACAACCATTGGAAAGGCAATCTAGAGAAAAATATGATATAATGTTTAATATCTCCAGGGAAGCATCAAGTTGCTTGATAAAGTTGCAGGACAAAGTGGAATTAGATTCCATGAACCATGTAACTACTTAAAATGAAAGTTTTCCAAAACAACATGAAATTGGAAAAACATTACCATATGATAGAGGTGCATGACAAATATTATAGCTCGATATTTCTAATGGATGGGAAAGTATGATTGAGCTTATAGAATTTAGTTGAGACAATAAAGAGTTGTAGAGGGAAGTGAAGAGCTACAATGTAGGTAATGGAAAATGGATAAAGGAGATTAGGAAGAGCATAGACAAATTATATATAGCTACTACAGAGTCTGAATGTATTGAAAGGGAGAATACACATATATTCTCACTTAAAACATGAACCCAATAGGTGAAAAATATCACTAATGGTCACATAAAGGTAATGTAAGACCCCATGGCCATGAAGGTAGAAATGTAATGATGGATGAAGAGCTTGCCACAAAAGAAAATAAAGGAACCAAGGAATAAAGAATGACTCATGGGATGAGGGAGTCATCTCTGAGGGATGTCTAAAAAATAATTCCTAACTAGGAATTAACCGCTTTTGTCTAAAAGGATTCAGAGTAAGAACAATATTTATGTTATTATAGTGCACAGTGGAAGCAAGTTACAAGTACAAATAATTCCAGGGATAGGATAGTAAAGGTTATTCATTTAAAATGTCTATAAGAAATATAACATCTTGTTGGGATAATATTGGTCCTGATTGGATAGCATAGGGATTCACGGGAAATTACTCAATGGAATAAATAAAAGTGTTCAAAAAAATTTGAGAAAGCCAATGGATAGCTAGAGATAATGGAAATGAATGACATAATGTTCATGGTTAAGATGGTTTGAACATACTAAAGTATCAATATGATGGTATGTGATGCATCTCATAGACCTGAAGCAATTCTAATGCCTACAATATTATTCTTTGCCTTCAGAATGAACAACATAATTCATATTCAAACACACAACATACAATTCATTTACTGTTGTTAATACAAAAATAGAAGAATTTTAATTACAACCAAAAGAACACAAATATGATGTGAATCCTTTATTTTATTATTGATTTTCGGATGCCTTTTATTACAATGTAATCGAGAAATACATCTTTCTCACCAGACTTGAACTGATGCATTATGATTTTCTTTTGTATATTTTATTGTCTCTTCTCGATCTCTTTCTTGGTGGTTGTCTTGGTTGCTTACAATCAACCTGAGGGAAAACTTCCTTTCTTTTGGCTCGAATCCACCCCTACACATTCTTTTCCCTTCCTTTTTATGTCATTTCTGTTAGTTGATTTGTTTCCTCTTTCGTTGGGAAGATGAATAGTCATGCATGTTCACTGCCCAGACATTTTCCAATTCGGTTTTATTTCCTCTTCCCTCACCAATGATTACCACTTGGCATTTAAGCTTCATGATCTACATGGACTGAGTTTGGAATCAACACATTGAGTTGTGGCATGAAGTTTCCAGCACAAATCCTGTAGTGTGGAGTCACAACATAGGAGTTGCAACAACTTACAACACCAATCCTGTAGCATGGAGTTGCAACACCAATATTGTAGCATGGGGTTGAAGCGTAGGAGTTGCAGTGAGTTGAAACACTGTCAATTTTTAACAGGGAGTAACAACACGAGCTTCCAATTAGAGTTGAAACCATCCTTATTCGTCCTAAATTAACTTGTATACAATTTGAAATGTTTTTGAGTGATGCAGATTGGCTAGAACCAAAGATGCTCCTACATCAAACACCATTGGTAAGAAAACCATCAGCTCCTATCTCATGTGGTTGTTTCTCCACAGGATGAAGAGTTTCACAAACACCTTAGTTCTTCTTTGAAAACCCATGATGCATCCTTAGATCCTTTTTTTTTCCATTTGACCAAATGTTCTAGATATTCCTTATTGTGAGTTTTTCTACCAATCCTTGTGGCAAAAATTTCTTCCATTTCCTCAGCTCGCTTGATTGGCATTTGTTCCCATCCATCCAGAGTACTTTTATCATCATCATTTTCTCCTTCATGGAACTCATATAGATCAACACCATTGAAAATTAGAGATATATCGAACTTGTCCAGAAGTTCCAATTGATAAGCATTATTATAAATTTTCTTTAAGATTCTGAACGGTCCTATTTTTTTATACTTAAATTTTTTATAAGTACATCTGGGAAATCGTTCATTTATCAAGTGATCCACGACTAACTCACCTTATTTAAATATTTTATGTATTTTTTGATGTTAAGAACCAAATATCAAAATAGCATAAAAAAACCTTAGAAAAAGTACTCCACACTGTGACAAAGAGAGAAATTCAAATAATAAGCCTCTTTAAGGGGGAAACCTCCTTATACATTACATGAATTCACAAATACAATATTATTCCACATGAAAATGTCTCCTTGGTATATATAGGAGACTAGGAGGTACAATTACAACTAATGGACCCAAGCTGACATAAATAAAATAACAATACTAATGTAATATGCCCCAATTAATGGGCAATGTGACATGATTTAGTGCTTAACATGCCCCTCCCCTTAATAAAAGTTTTTTCTTCAATGCTTGAGTAGTTATGAATGATTTTGTATAAAATACTCATCTTCCCACGTGGAATCTTCAGTAGGTAGTTTCTTCCACTTAATGAGATACTTTGAAATTTATCTATTCCTCAGTTGGTGAATTCTCATGTCAGTGATAGCTTTAGGATCCAATATTTTTTTCCCTTCCTTGTCAAGTTCTGGAAATATAGTTTGAAATGGTATCTTGTCACCTATAACTTTTTTTAAGCAAGAAACGTGGAAAATTGGGTGTACTCGCAAATATGTAGGCAACTCCAATTTGTATGCCATAGTACCAATGTTTTGCAACACCTTCTAAGGGCCATAGTACTTCGATGATAATTTATTATCCTTCTTAGCTTGCTTGAAGGAAATTTGTTTGTATGTTTGTATTCTTAAAAATACCCAATCCCTTACTTCAAAACTTCTTTCACTACGATGTTGATCTGCTTGTTTTTTCATGTGATTATGTGCCATGGTCAGGTTTCCCTTTAAGAGTTGGAGAACTTGTTTTTGATGCTCGATGTGATCTTCCAATGCTTGAACCTTAGATTTTTATTTTAGAGAAGAAGTGATGGAAGGTGGGTGATATCCATAAAGTGCCATAAATGGCATCATTTTTGTTGCAGTATGAAAGGAAGTGTTATACCACCATTCTGCTAAGGTTAACCACTTGAACCATTGTGTTTTTTTATTAGAGACAAAGCATCAAAGGTAGCCTTCTAGAAATTTGTTCACTATCTCAGTTTGTCCATCAAATTGAGGATGATAATATGGGCTATGAGCAAATTGAGTACCCAAACAAGAAAAACATTATGTCCAAAAATGTCCAGTGAAGATGGGATCTCTGTCACTTATAATAATCTTAGGGATTCCATGTAGCTTTTGAATTGTCTCCATGAATGTGGTAGCAACTGTACTAGATTTGAAAGGATGAGAGAGTGCACAAAAGTGTGTGTACTTGGTAAGTCTATCAACAATTACCATGATGATGCTCTTTCCTTCAGACTTCGGTAACCCTGTGATGAAATCCATGCAAACCTCCTCCCAACATTGACTTTGAATGGATAATGGTTGTAAAAGACCTGCGGTATTAATTTTTTCCACCTTATTTTGTTGGAAAACCAAACATTCTTCCACAAACCTTTGAACATTAGTTTTAAGGCCATCCCAAAAATATTCCCTCTTGACCCTATGATAGGTTTTAAAACGTTTTGAGTGCCCTCCTACCAGATAGGTGTGCAATTCCAAAAGTACCTTTAGTTTGAGTTGGGAGTTCTTACATAAATATAATCAATATTTGTACCATAGTGAATAATTTTTCCATGTAAATGTATCAGATGAACTAGAACCCTACTACAACCTTTGAAATGAGATTCCACACTTCTTCTTCATTCTTCCATTCATCCCTTTCTTATGTTATCCAATAAGGTTGGATGATAGAGATAACACAGAGAAATACCTCAAAATATTCATCCTTTCTTAAGAGTGGATGTTGGCATAGGGGCAAACCCAGGGTTCAACGCTACAACAACGCACCAACAAAACCCTAACTACTGACCCTTTCGAAAACACCTACGAAGCAGATGAAGTCTCACCCAAGGTAGAGGCAGGGGTGGTTGCAGGAATCAGGTGTCTGCAACCTTAGCTGGGACATAGATCTGTGATTATAATACTTAATAGAGCACTTAACACCATTAATTCATCATTGTTTACCCAATATCTACTGGGCAGAGAAAACAGAGCATCGCAACATTCACCCTGATCTAATGTATTTAAGCACTTAGCATAAATAAATGGATCAGATCTAGTAGATTAAAGCACTAAGCACAAAGCATAAACAGATCTATCTATCTATCTATATCAAGCACTTAGAAAATAACACATAAATACATCAGAATATCGCACATAGCAAAATAACACAATATTTACGTGGTTCACCCCCACCCTGGGGATACGTCCACCAACTCTTCTTCTTTATTAGCTTCAATCAGTCATCTACATGCACAGAGCCACAAAAACCCTACTCTGCATAGGACAGGAGATTTGCGTGGACCTCACCAGATCCTCCCTCCCTGAGCTAGGTCTAGCACAAAGCCTTTCAAGGTCTGTTACAACCACTTGCACTTAGCTCTACAAGTTCTCATGGTATGCACAAAGCATCTACAAACCATACTTGCACTTTTTCACTTAGCTTACCGACCTCTACTTATGTCACCTAGCTACTTATTTATACTTTACAAAATAGGCCTAAACATGGGTAAACCCATGGGCCGACATCCCATACCCATTACATATTCCCAAATCCCAAGAAGGACCCAAAAAAGGGGCCAAGATCCTGCGATATCTTCTTCGTCTTGTGCTCTGTCTTTGACAGGCTGTCGAAGTCCCAAAATAGGTCAACATGACCAAGAATCTCCCAAAACTTGGTCAAGGGCCAACAGGCCCCCAAGACTCACTTGTGACTCGTCCCGAGTCACTTTGGTCTGACTATCTCTGCTTCAAATGCCTCGAGCTACTTCGACTTGTTGTTTTGCTACGACCTCCTATTCAACGAACTCTTGGATGACTACATCGTTGATAGGCCCCTCTAGACGTTGTTCAGCTGTAGTGAAAACCTACTCTAGCTCTGCTACTTTGCCTTCTACCTCTATAAACACTTGATAGGCCTTGTCTTGTACGGGTTGGAGCCTCTGAGTTACTTCCATAAATCTACTCTAGATAGTATGGATTTGTTGGTGTGTAGTGCATTGTTCTTGGGAGTGCTTCATTCTTTCCACAACTGACAGGGACTTCAACTGCACCTGTTGATCCGGATTTATGTAGGAACACAATGAAATGCAGAAATACACATAAACACAGAGATGCAGCGGAAATAAGACTTTATTTCATTAATCACAAATGACTGAAATATGCTTACAGATAGAATGGAAATAAACTAGCTAGGGCGCTGGTAGCTTATCTCTGAGAAGAGATGTGGCTGCTACTCGCATCCATGAGAAGATGATTACAA
>ML783689.1:64752-97712 GCA_009831015.1 Picea engelmannii
AGCTACGGAGCTCTGTTAGGGTGGTTGGGGCTGGCCAATCCCGAATGACTTGGATCTTTGCTGGATCCACATGCACCCCCCGCTCATCAATAATGTATCCCAGATACTGAACCTGGGTCATGCCAAAAGTGCATTTCTCCAAACTGGCACACAACTTGTGTTTCCGCAATGTTTGGAGGACCTGTTGGATATGGTGGAGGTGAAGTGCCAAAAGTCATGTGGGCCCCGTTTGGGTAAGTTAGTACATCAACTTCCCGGGGTCGTAACTTTTGCATACGATCTCCGTTTTAGGCGTGTGATAGCTCGTTGGAAAGGTATCGTCGAGGAGATTCATTTTGGGGACTCAATCATGCCTTCAACTATCATTGAGAACCTCGATCTAAAAAAACCTTCATTTAGGCCCTCAAAATGGCCCCGAAAGTTAAAACCTGCTAAAAATGGGCCCACATGACTTTTGGCGCTTCATCTCCTAGGGTTAGGTTTTTGGATGTTTATGACTTTTGGAATTCTCTTCTATTGTAAAAAGGCCTCTAGAGGCCTTTTTACAATAGAAGAGAATGCCAAAAGTCATAAACATCCAAAAACCTAACCCTAGGAGATGAAGCGCCAAAAGTCATGTGGGCCCCGTTTGGGTAAGTTAGTACATCAACTTCCCGGGGTCGTAACTTTTGCATACGATCTCCGTTTTAGGCGCGTGATAGCTCGTTGGAAAGGTATCGTCGAGGAGATTCATTTTGGGGCCTCAATCATGCCTTCGACTATCATTGAGAACCTCAATCTCAAAAAACCTTCATTTAGGACCTCAAAATGGCCCTGGAAGTTAAAACCTGCTAAAAATAGTATATTGCCAAAATTGCCAGAAAACTGTTTTGAGCCAGTCGGAAAAGGTGGGTGGCCACCAATATCCACCTGGATCACCTGTATATTTTCGGCTTGATACTTCACCTTTTAGAGAAGTGAATCCAGTGCTTTCAATTTCGTGTTCTCTGTGAGTTTTTCATAGGTATAGGCACTGCGATCAGTGATTTTCTTATATTCCAGGGTAAGAGCCTTTGGCCTTTCAACTACGCTCTAGGTGATTTCTTCTCTTTGGTCTCTTACATCTTGTGGGGTCTCAGGTATAATGTGTAGCTCCAAATATGCTATGCATTGATGTAGCTGCTAGATCACTCCTGCGAGCTAGTTCACCTACTATGTAACTCGGTCTTCTGCCTTGATTTCTAAGACTATCACAGAGTGAAGTGATCTATTGACCGCTTCTTTTACTTTGAGTTGCTCTATGAGCAACTGTTCCTTTTCTTGTTGTAGCTATTCTTTTGCTTCATCAAACTTCACTTGGAGAGCAAGATTTTCTTATTCTTCAGCACCGTGTTTCTCTACAGGTACTCCTTGTACTTGTGTCAAAGCCTGGGTGGCTTTCTCTATTTCTTCCTGTGCTCGTCGAAGGAGAGCTTCAACTATATCTACTAGGCGATGGATTTGAGCTAGCTCATATCCCAATTTTGTCTCTCCCGACCCAGTGGAGACTACGCAACTAGACTGTAGGGCCTGTTGTACCCCTCGCAGTTCAGTCTCAATTCGATCATACATCTCCTCTTACTTTTATTCTTGTTTCTATGCTATTTCTAGTGAAGCATTTTGTAGGGCTACTATGTGGAAGTCGAAGTCATTAGAGGTGAGGGCAATCTGCATCTTGGTCATAGTGGCCTTCGATTTCTTCCAGGAGGAAGGTTTCAGAGGTGAAACTTTAATCTTTTTTAGGGGATCAACCTCATCTCCTTGCTTCTGTTCAACTTCTTTGTCATTCAACTCTTCGCCATCACCTCCTTGCTCTGGTGATATGGAAGCAGTATTCATGGATGCATTGTCTATCTCTTGGACCTCTTTGGTATTCTTTGTTCTTCTAGGTCTAGGTGTATCATGCGCATTTTATGGGCTTTCAATGTCAAATATCTCCGCAGGGTCTACTGGAATAAGGAGGTCCGCCGACCAGTCCTTTTTGATCTCCTCCATCAAATTATAGTACGATTGAAGTTGTTTCTTGTGTTCATTGACACGCGCTGTGATGTAAATAAAATTTTGATCTGTGATGAACTTCATCAAAGGCCAAAACCGATGTAGAGTGTTCAGAGTCCTGGGAGGCCTAGATTGGATGGCTGTCTTCAGCTAATTACAATAGGTATGAAAAATATTATTTGACTGCCACTGTTTATTCATGTCGCTTGAGTACCACAATGTACTGAAATTCGTGGCCGGTGGTTCAAAAGGTTTGATGTCCGAGAAGGTCGTACCTTCCAGCATCTCCCAGGAAATAAAATCTATAAGGATCAAGAGCTAGATGAAATGAAATTCATATCCTTGATCTTGTGCTTCTCTGTAGTCAAGTTCCAACTAGTTCACCAGGTACTTCACCTAGTTCATATGAAGGCCTTCTGTGCACTTCCCTATGAGGTCGACTACAAAACCGATGACTTGGGTAGGTCGGTTCTTTATTACTAACTTCCTTGCAATCAAATGAAAATCGAGGTGCATTGCACCACTCTGGATAGAAGCTACCTTGTAGCCTCATGTGACCTTCTCGACATCGCCATAAGTGTCCTTGATATTCTGTGCTAGAGCGTGATCCATGGCTTTTCCTGGGTAAAACCCCTATGGATCAAGTCCTTGCATACTCAAGCCTATGATATGATTGATCAACACCGGATCAACCTTTATACGACGGTTTAGGCACAAATAACCACCATGGTAACAAGACAACAACAACTTGACACATGCATTCACTTCCTTGTGTTTTTCGAAGTGGGGAATATTCATAACGTTTAGCATGGTGGAATGCGCGAGGTTCATAGTCCATGACTCAGGAATTATATTTGAATTCTTCCCCTTAGTTCTGGTTAGGTACTTATGTGGAGCGAGCATGTTATAGACTTTGAGATCTCTGAGGTTGAAGTCGCTAAACTTCAACGCTGCAATCTTATATTGGTCTGCTTGAACTACGTGTATCCCCTTCAGGAGGTACATCCTAACCAAGGTGTAGTCGAAATATTTGGGCACACTGTCTTGATTTACTACACTGCTCAGAGGTGGAATATAGGCAGGTAATATACTCAAGATCCATTTGGCATTCGCTAGATCATCCATGTGCTTGGTTTGATTTTCATCTGATGGTCGGGATGGTCTAGCTCCGCGAGAAGTAGATGGAGAGGCTGATAGTCCTCTCGTCGATGATGCTTGTACACCTGTAGACATTGACATGACCCTTTCATTCATGAGGTCGATTATAAATTCTTCAACAACTTTCTCGACAGTGATCAACTCGTCCGACATTCACACTCGGGGTTGGAAATCTTTGGGTTTGGAAGGTAACTTAGAAATAGTAATAGGATCGAGGGAAATAAAGTAATGACCACTGTGTAAAATCAACAAGTTTGCGAGCTCAAATTCATGATTGGAAAAAGTGTTCTCGGTGCATGGCACAATAGGATAAATAGGTAACTCGACAACGGGTCGCTTGCAACGGGTATGAATCCTTCATTAACTCTGTTCTATTCGTTATGGTGTTGTCCCAACGGTCGGATGGTGAGTTGTCTGTCCATAAATGTCTTTCTATCCGTTCAGAGCATTGGTATAATGGTTATAATGTCCCCAATGACTATATTTCTTTGCCATGGCGAAGTGCCATGTGTCACTATTCTAATATCCCAGTGAAGCTCCAATTTTGCAAATTTTCCTTCTGTGAGGTTCCTTATGGAACCTTCTGCAACTTGTCGATCTTATCTCTCTTCTTACTTATCTTTCTAGCCTTCTTCCCAGTGAGCTTCGTCTCATCATGATTTTTTCCATTCCGATTCGTATCTTCTTTTGGCATAGTTACTTCGCGCTGTTGAGATTCTTTCCTAAGATTCGAGGGTGATCCTTCTTCTTTATATGGAATAGGTACTTCAATATTTTGTGGGTCTTCTAGTGTTCTTGCAAATTCGACATCCGAGTCTGTGGTGATAAATAACTTCAATATGTTCTTCTGTTCCTCAATCAAGTGTGTGATCCTTCTAGTCATGAATTCTTTTAACTCTTGCTTCTTCTTCTCTAAAGCTTCTTCTTCTTCTTGGCTTCTGGCCTGATCTCTTTCAATCCAAGGTTTTCCTAGTAGCATGGTAAATTGGGCACTATTCTCAATAAATTTAATAATCTCAAAATATTCCTCTGTCGAAGTTCCATTGGCATTCATAGGTAGCTGGGTGAGCTTTCCACATAAGTTTATTAGCTTTCCCTCGAATAGTCCTATCCTTCCTAATGAAGGAATCATAACAGACCTCCCTATAGCTTCCCAAGTTCTCTCTGTCATGATATTTACCTGTGTTTCCTCATCTAGAACACAATCAATGTCGAATATCCTATTCTTGCTTCAAGGCATTCTTTTTCTTTGAAAATCTCTGATAATCTGACATGTCGGTGGTCATTCAAGGTTTCTTTCATCTGTAGCAATACTTTCTCTGATTCTTTCTGGGATTCTGTCATAATCTTAGTTTCTGGATCTTCCTTAGGGTTTTCTTGTCTCATGTTCATTTCTTCAAGCTTAGCAATCATTCTAGGGAAATCTAATACTTCATGGTTCATAACTTTACAACAAAGACAACTAGGTCTTCTCCCAGGGCATTCCTTAGCAAGATGTCCTGGTTTTCTGCAGCTGTAACAGAGGGTTAATCCTCTATTTCTTTTAAATGATCCCCAACCTTTCCTGTACTACATGCTAGGATCATGGTAGCTAACCTAGAAAAATGTATTTCTAGGGTCTTCCATACACTTATTAGTCCAAACATTCTTTCTATGCATAGGTATAACGTGTTTTTCACTATTCTTATCAGATCTACTCATATCAAATATTCTTTCATCTATTAATACCCTAGTTTCAAACTATGATAGAATCTATCAAACATACCTAGATTCATAGTGTTGAAACAAAAATTTCCACTTATCTTACTTCTACAGAGCACAAAGCTTTCAAATCTAGAACTTTTCACTATTATTACCTTTATCAAAGCACAGAGCTTTCAGATCTTACCTCTTTTCTTTAGATCAGACTTCTTTTCCTTAGCACAGAGCTTGTCAAACTAAGTAGAGTACTGCTTACTAGAGAAATAGATCTACGCATAGAGATTTCACAATGTCAGGTCAGATCTTTGCACAGAGATTCTTCTTCCTCAGTTCCCAGTAATCACAGTTTTAGGTCCCGGCAACAGAACCATTTGTTGGCACAGGGGTAGACCCAAGGTTCAATGCTACAACAACGCACCAACAAAACCCTAACTACTGACCCTTTTGGCAACACCTGTGAAGCAGATGAAGTCTCACTCGAGGTAGAGGCAGGGGTCGTTGTAGGACTCAGGTGTGTGCAACCTTAGCTAGGACACATATCTGCCATTATAACACTTAATAGAGCACTTAACATCGTTATTTCATCATTGTTTACTGAATATCTACTCCACAGAGAAAATAGAGAATCACAACATTCACCCTGATCTAATGTATTTAAACACTTAGCATAAATAAATGGATAAGATATAATAGATTCAAGCACTAAGCATATTCACCTATATCAGATCAAACATCAAGATTCATCATAAGCAAAAAGCATAAACATATCTAACTATCTATCTATATCAAACACTAAGAAAATAACACAATACATCATAACATCGCACAGAGCAGAATAACCGAGTATTTATGTGGTTCACCCCCACCCTAGGGCTACGTCCACCAACTCTTCTTCTTTATTAGCTTCAATCAGTCATCTACATGCACAGAGCCGCAAAAACCCTACTCCGCATAGGACATGAGATCTGCGCGCACCTCGCCAGATCCTCCCTCCCTGAGCTAGGTCTAGCACAAAGCCTTTCACATTTTGTTACAACCACTTGCACTTAGATCTACAAGTTCTCACACTATGCACAAAGCATCTACAAAACATACTTGCACTTTTTCACTTAGCTTATCATCCTCTCTACTTATGTCACCTAGATACTTATTTATACTTTACAAAATATGCCTAAACATGAGTAAACCCATGGGCCGACATCCCATACCCATTACATATTCCTAAATCCCAAGAAGGACCCAAAAAGGGGCCGAGATCCTGTGATCTCTTCTTCTTCTTGTGCTCTATCTTTGATAGGATTTCGAAGTCCCAAAATAGGTCAACATGACCAAGAATCTCCCCAAACTTGGTCAAGGGCGAATAGTGCATCTGCCACAACATTTTTCTTCCCTTTTTTGAATATGATTTCAAATTCATAACCCAACATCTTGGTCACCCATTTTTGTTTCTCTTTTGAAGATAGTCTTTGTTCCAAGAAGTATTTAAGACTTTCATGATCTGTTTTGACCTTGAAGTTTCTACCTATTAGGTAAGGGCACCATTGCTTCAATGAATGGGTTTGTGTAAGTCCTTTCCCTTGAGTGGCCGACCTTCCAAATCAAGGGGCCTTCCTTATTGCATTAGAACAACACCAATTCCATTTCCCGAGGCATCACATTCCACAATAAAGGTTTTTGTGAAGTTCGGTGTGGTCAAGACATGATATTTTCTCATTACCTCTTTAAGTTGTTCAAAATCTTGAGTTTCCTCTAGAGTCCATGAAAATGCATCCTTCTTAGTAAATGCAGCTAAAGGTGTTTCTATTCTTCCATAGTTCCAAACAAACTTGTGGTAATAAGCTGTCAAACCCCAAAATCCTCTAAGATTCTTCAATGTTTTGGGAATTGTCTAGTCCATCATGGCTTTAATCTTGTTAGGGTCTACCTTGATACCTTCATGAGATACAATGTCACCCAAATACTCTACCTCCTTCACCCCAAAGAAACATTTGGATGATTTGGATTATAGATGTCTCTCATTTAGTAGCTGTCGCACCATGTCAACATGTTGAACATGATCTTCCCAAGGCTTTCTATAGATTAGTATATCATCAAAAAATACTAACAAACATTTTCAAAGGATGGGCTTGAAAACAAAATTCATCAACCCTTGGAATGTGGAAGGTGCATTCGCAAGGCCGAAAGGCATGACCAAAAATTCATAATGGCCTTCATGAGTTCTCGATGTTGTTCTTGTGATATCTTCTTCCTTCATTATAATATGATGATACCCTGAACGAAGATCCAACTTTGTGAAATAGATATCTCCATGTAGTTCATCTAACAATTCATCAATGACAGGAATGGGAAACTTATCTTTAATGGTGATCTTGTTGAGATCTCTATAATCTGGACACATATGCCATGAGCCCTCTTTCTCGAGTACCATTACCACCGGTGTAGAGTAAGAACTTTGGCTAGGTATAATAATGCCAACCTCTATATTTCTTCAACGATACGCTCAATTTCACTCTTGTGGGCATAAGGGTATCTGTAAGGCTTGATGTTAGGAGGAACACTCCCAGGATTTAAGTGAATAGAATGATCATGATCACGAGTGGGTGGAATACCTCTTGGAATATATTCAAATACTTTGGAATTCTTATCAATTATCTCTTAGAGATATAGGGGAATAGATGTCTTAGATGTTTGAGCATATAGTGAGCATAGTTGTATAATTACACCATGATTCCCCTTTTTCAATAAATTTTTCATGCAATTAGAGCTTAACACCTTATTGGGTTTCCTTGTGATACCCCTTAACTCAAACTCCTTTCCTTCCAATGAAAATTTCATGAAATGTTCTTGAAAATTAAAATCCATTGTTCCCAATGATTGTAACCTTTGGACCCCAAGTACAACATCAACACCACCCATGGGTATAGAAATCATTGGACTATTCATTACATATTCCCCCATAGTAAGATTGATCTTATGGCATTTTCTTGAGAAATTGATAGTTCCTCCATTTGTAATGATTACATGAAACTCTGGCACTGGATATATAAAGCAACTGAGAGCTTTGGATAATTTACAATGAATGAAATTACAAGTACTACCATAATCAATTAGCACTATCAACTTTTTCTTTTTGATATATCCTTTGATATTGAGGGTTTGAGGAGTGATAATTCTAGCCAATGCATGACATGATATGGTGGGATTCATCTCTTCAGAATAAATGTCTTCTACATCGTCATCCTGATATGGTTCTTGTTCTTGTTGTTGTTGTTCTTCTTCTTCCTCTTCATAATCTGTGTAGAATAATTTATTCTCACCACACTTATGTCCCTTGTTGTACTTGTTGTCACAATTAAAGAATAAACCTTTTTCTTTTCTTTCCTCCAATTGTTGAGGTGTCAACTTTGTAGGTTGACGTGGTTTAGAAGAAGGAAAATTATTCTCTCGATATATGTTAGAGGTGGTTGTTCTAGTAGCCATAGCCATATTTTTATTTTCAACATTTCTCACCACCCAGAACACATTCTCCAATGTTTTGGGTTCCCAAAATCAAACCTCATATTGAATGTTATCCTTTAAAGTTACTATGAAGACATCAATCAGGTGCTCATCTGTAATATCCATTACCTTTATATTCAATATTTGGAAGTTCTCAATGTGCTCCGTAACTGAACCCTTTTGCTTGAGATTTATCAATTGGTTG
Source organism: Picea engelmannii (assembly GCA_009831015.1). Classification (NCBI taxonomy): domain Eukaryota; kingdom Viridiplantae; phylum Streptophyta; class Pinopsida; order Pinales; family Pinaceae; genus Picea; species Picea engelmannii. The sequence goes on from ML783689.1 coordinate 73,331, forward strand.
AAGAAGGTATTGTTCCTTGTATCCTCATAGTGTACTATCATTTCTTCCATGAAAATTGTCGAAGTGACAAGTGATTTGTGAGAACAAAGCCATCGATACCACACAAAATGATTAGGCTCTAAATATAAGGACATGATTCGTACCTTTTTTTTGTGTGGCACATCATGTATATCAAAGAACTAATCCATCTAGAGTATCCATGTGATTGGATCCTTTCCATCAAACTTCCTCATATATATCTTAGGAAAGTGGTTGGTCTTCAACACAAACATGGAGTTTTTCCAGTCTGGATTCATCTTCCTTTTGTCCTCATCATGAATTTCATGGGATACATTATCACTTTCAGGTGGCCTCTCTATTAGAAACTTTTTCAACCCTTCTACGATCTCTCCTCTTAAGCCATCCATCTTAGTATCCATAATCACTTACAACTTAGCTTCAATTGAATCCATCATATTTTGTTATTGACTTGTTTTGTAAATCATCTATGTCCCTGCGCATTTCTTTACCTTCATCAAGAGACAAAGTAGAAATATATGAGGGCTTATTTGGTGTATAAGTTCCTTTTTTTGGTGGCATGTTGGCCAAGTAGCACTACAAGGTAGGAATTCCTAATTGGCTTAGGAAGAGGTCCTCACATACAAGGGAGCATCAAGTGCTATAACTCTTTGATATATGTGTGGGGTCCAACAATAGTACTCAACCCAATATCTCATGGAACTAACTAAGGAGGGTTGACCATTCCCTTAGTTATACTATCCGACTACCTAGGTACTAGAGAGTGATCTACCCAAGTGTTGTTGTTGGTGTACTATAACAACAAGATGACCGGATGGTTTACTCGATTGGTTTTAACATTATAGGGGGTCTCTCGATATACATCAGGTATGTGGGAGCTCAAATATGTAGTAGTGTTTTCTAATGTGCAACTGTTCCAAAGGGGCCTTTTGATATACTCTAGGTACGTGGAAGAACCACATTGTCCCCGAGTTGTAGTGCTGACAAGTAACGATAGATCCTACATTTAGAGACGTCAGAATACATATGTAACTAAACATCTCTAAGATTATCCCAAATTTATGTGATACTCCTTTTATCCCACTTTATTCCACGTTTTGAATCACCCCAATTGGATCTTCCAGTCAAAAAATATGCAAATTTCCAAAAAACAAAAATGCACCTTTTAAAACCCTAATTTGGAGACTGTTCTTCTAGACGACCTTTATTTTGTTGTAGATATGCAAATTTTGGCCCTTTTGAGTCCAAAATTTCATCTTGAGGTATCCTTATGTGTCTTGTTTCCAACCACACAAGTTAGACCAATATTGGATTCTCCAAGAGAATTTTATGATAACTTTCCCAAGATGTGTTGATTGTTTCCCTTTCAGGAGAGCGAACATGTACGACCTTCTACATGTCATTGTATTCAATTCAGAACTTGAAATTCTCACCAGTAATCATTTATTCCATATCCTAACCAATGGAACAAGTCTTGCTCAATTTGGAGGTTTGTAGCTTCAGATATAACATTTTTCCCAAGAACACATGTTTTAGATTGAAATCTGGACCAACCAAAAACCTTAATTTCCTCATAGAATAACTTTAAGAGTACATAGAATCAAGGGATTAAATTTTTAAAAAATATACTTCCCTATTCTTTCTTCATACTATAAAAATTCCAGAACCTATAACCAAGCCTAAAAAAATTGGGAGCGAAAATTCCAAGAAGAGTTGTTTTAGACTAGTTTTAGGACTAGTCAAAAACCATAACTTGAACATAATTTATCTCCAAACATGTCATGAAAAAATATCTAAAATTTGGACCCAAGTTATCTCTATATGTTTCCTCTACACCATATAAATTCCATATCTCGAAACCTTCCAGAAAAAAAGTTGTAGCGAAAATTCCAAAAAGTCTTGTTTTGAAGAAGCTAGTTCCGAGGATTGTCTAGATCTAATACCAAATGTTAAGAACCAAATACCAAAATAGAATAAAAAACCTTAGAATAAGTACTCCACGCCTTGAAAAAGAGAGAGATTCATATAATAAACCTCTTTGCAGGGGAAACCTCCTTATACATTACGTGAATTCACAAATACAAGATGATTCCAAATGAAAAGGTCACCTTGGTATATATAGGAGACTATGAGGTAAAATTACAGCTAATGGACCCAAGCCGACATAAATTAAATAAAAATACTAATTTAAAATGCCCCAATTAAGGGGTAATGTGCCATGATTTAGGGCTTAACAATTGTAGGTCTATCCTCTATTTATACTTGTTATTTCTTTCCTATAGTTTTTGCTTCACCTATTCATGCAATTCTTGCATAATGTCTGCAAAATCATTGGCATCAACACTCCTTTTATCTCCCAGATCTAGTAAATCAACCAAATCTACCACCCCTTTAGGTGGTCTTCCATAAACAATTTGGAATGGGATCCTCCGTGTAGATCGGTTCACTGAATCATTATAAGTTAATTCAATTTGTGCCAAAATTGAATCCCGTTGTCTAGGATTTTCGCCACTCAAAATTCTCAATAAGTTTCCTAAGATTTAGTTCACCACCTTGGTCTTCCCATCTATTTGTGGATGATAGAATGAATTGTATAGCAAATTAGAACCCAACATTTTCCAAAGTGTCCTCCAAAAATGACCAAGAAATATTATGTCTCTGTCTGAAGTAAAACTCCTTGGTAGGCCATGTAACCATACCACTTCTCTGAAAAACAAGGAAGCCACTTCACTAGAATCACTTTTCTTCTTACATGCTACAAAATGTTCTATTTTTGAAAACCGATTTACTACTACCATCATAGAATCATAATTTCTCTGTGTCATAGGCAGTCCCAACACAAAATCCATGCTTACATTTTCCCATGGTCTTTCAAGTACTGACAATGGAGTGTAAAGTCTTGTATTCTGACTTCTGCCCTTAGCTAATTAACAAACTCTACAACACTCAAAACATTTCCTGACATATTTTTTTATGTTGGGCCAAAAATATCTGTCCTTCACCAATGATGTGGTTTTTTCCATGCCACAATGTCCACCTAAACCACGACTATGCAAATCTCTAATGAGGTTCAATTGTATTGAGCTCTATTGAATACATAATTGTTGATTCTTAAAAAATAATCCTTCTTGAATGTGGTAATCTAAGAATGGTTTTTTGTCCATACTCCATGGTTCTTTGCATGCCTTCCATGCCTCTGCAAAATATGCATCCTCTTCATACAACCCTTTCACACATTCCAAACTTACCACCGCAACTGACATGGGGTTTAGAAATACTATCCTCCGACTCAATGCATCAACAACCTTGCTTGATTTCCTTGACTTGTGTTTCAAAACAAACGTATAAATTTGTAAAAATTCTACCCATTTAGAATTTTTTTGATTCAATTTACCTTGTATGTTAATGTATGGCAATACCTTGTGGTTAGTAAACAAAAAAAACTCCAATGGAAGCAAGTAATGTCTCCACTTTTTCAAAGTGTGGATGATAGCATAAAATTCTTGATCATAAACATAGTATTTCTTCCTCGTTTCATTCTACTTTTTGCTGAAAAAGGATATTGGTCTATGTTATTGGATTAATCGGTAAGTGTGAACACAAATATATCTCCCTAACTTCCATAGGAAACTAGAACAAAACAAAACAGAATACACACTTCGCCTTAAACTTCATCATCATATAAACTAGTTTAATGAGGCACATGTGACATACCTTTTAAACGACATTTGATCCTCACTAGTGTTGTCCTTGTAGCTCCTTCCTTGAGTTTGCAAAATAATACATCTATCTAAGAATCACAAACCAACAAAGAGGGAAAACAACGATATCTGTATTCTAATGAAGTCTATGTATATGATCAATGAATTATATAATAGACAACAAGATGCTTTTATATGGAAGAAATGTATTACTGTATTAAGTGAATATAAAGTGGAGATTACAACCTATGCCTTGATGTTGCAAGGTCCATTTTCAATGGCTCTTTGCTTCAACACACACACCTTTTCTCCAATGCCTTGAATGAAAAATATCCACAATCTATCTTGAAGAACTAAAGAAAAACTCTCAAGCATAATTTGAAGTAGAACCCTCCATACAAATATTACCCTATCCAACCTTAGCCTTTTCCATGAGATATCCCTCCTTATATAGTGTGAAAGAGAGATGGATGAGGAGATTCAGATGATCCCACCAAATCGGATAAGTGAGTAAGATCCAAATCGATCGGAGGCCACCTCATCTTCTAGAAGACTCCCATCTAGAACATTCGTGAAATTTGACATTTCCTATTCTTTAAGAATTGTCGCACCTTGTGCACAAGCAACATGTGATGACGTCACAGTCTAGGTTTAGGGCAGAGTGCAACGATCAAGCATCGTCGCACGCCATGCATATGGCAGGGTGCGACAACCTTCCTTGACATGGTTTTTGAAGGAGGAAAGAAAATCACTTTTCCCATGGATAAAGTCTTCTTTTAATATTTTCAGGGAACATAACACATTTTGTCAGGTGATCACTGAGTTGACAAAAATAATGCATAACAATCTACCTTCTTGGCTCATAATTTATCCAATTGTTTTTCCACTTGCATCACAGTCTACTTGAAATACCTTATTGAAATCTGGAAGTGCCAATATTGGTTGTTCTATCACCTTCTTTTTCAAATCTTCAAATAACTTTGTTGTTGTTGTTGTCCACTGAAATGCACCTTTCTTCATTCCTTCAGTAAGAGGTGCGAAAATATGATAGAAATTTCGAATGAACTTCCTATAGAAACTCGCTAATCCATGGAAACTTCACATGTCAAAATTGCATTTAGGTGTTTGCCAATACAATATTTCTTTTACCTTTTCAGGATCCATCTTCAAACCTTCTTTGGAAACCACAAAACCCAAGTATACAATATCCTTTTGTAAACACATACACTTCTTCATATTTATCAGTAATGCCTCCTCTTTCAATCACTGTAACAACTTCTTCACATGATCTAGATGTTCCTCTTTTCTCTTGTTGAAAATTAGAATGCCATCTAAATATACGACAACAAATTTTCCCAAGAACTGTTTCATAAATTCGTTCATCATACTCATGAACATGCTAGGTGCATTAGTTAAATCGAAGGGCATAACTAACCACGCAAACAACCCATCTTTTGTCTTGAACGCTATCTTCCATTCATCACCTTCCCTTATCTGCATTTGATGATAACCACTCTTCAAATCAATCTTTGTGAAGTACTCAGTGCCACTCAAAGAATCCATGAGATCATCCATTCTCGGTAAAGGAAACCTATACTTAATGGTGATTTTATTAATAACCCACAAATCTGTACACATCCACCACTCACCATTATTTTTCGGTGATAATACTGTTGGCACTGCACAAGGACTCAAACTTTCTCAAATTAACCCTATGTCAAGTAACTCATGTATTTGTCTATTTACCTCTTCAATCTCTGTTGGAGTCATTCGAACAGGTTCTTTATTCAGAAAACTCAACCTTAGTCTTATATGGATCTGGTGCGAGATGCTTCTCAATGGGGGTAATCCTATTGGTAAATCATCTGCTACTATTTCCTTGAATTCTTTCAACAAGTGTTGAATCTCAACTGATATAAAATTTATTTTCTCTATCTCTTGAATCCTTTTTGGTATTATAGCCAAACAACAACCATTGTGTTTCTTCTCTCTTAGAATATCCTTAGTAGAACATAACACGATTTGACTATTGTTTCCATGCATATTCTTGTTGTTATTGTCGTTTATAACTTTTGTATTACTATTGTTCATCCCCTTGTTGTTGTTACTATCCATATTCTTTGATGACATTGGTACCAACTTATAATGCTGACCATCCTTGACAAATTCATATGAATTCTCCTTTCCATCATGGAATACCTTTTTGTAAAACATCCAGGGTCTCCCAAGAAATATATGAGATGCATCCATCTCTATCACGTTGCATAAAACCTGTTTGTTGAAACTTATATTATGGAAACTCAATAAACATTGTTCAGTTATTGTCACCTGGTACCCTTTTTGCAACCATGAAACTCGGTACAAATTGGGGTTTGGAATGCCTTTCAAATTCAATTTCCCCATGACTTCGGTGGATACCAAAGTTTTTGTACTCCCACCATCTATGACCAGATGACAACACTTATTGCGAATTTTACATTTAGTCTTGAACACTCTCCTTCTTTGTTCAGGTTATGCCGCTTCCTTTGCCTCGGGCTTGAGTAATACTCTTCTCAACAGAAGGTTTTCTCCTTGTTCTTGCTGGAGTACCTCCAAATTCCCACAAGTAGGCGCTACCACATCTTCTTGGGTGAATTACATCCTAGATTCATTTCTTCTTGCCGCATTCTATCTCTCTGGACATTCCATGATTTATGACCCTCTACTCCATAATTATAACATGTAATGACATACTTACATCGGAAAAAACCTCTTCCTCTGCTAGTTCTTCTCATTGTATTTAGTATTACTTTCTATGCCTCTTCCTCTAGTTCCTTTTCCCTGGAACATTTTTCATATTCTTCTGTCAATATTTTCCTATGCCCTCAAAGCAACCTGGTAGGCTTCCTATACATTTCAAAAGTAATTTGTTCTCATATCACATTTAATCGGGTACTTCAACCCATTTATGTATATTTCCACTCTCTAATACTCTGGTTCTTTCATCCCTGACCTGAGTTACAACTTGAAGAAAATTCTGCATATTCAAGCAAATACATATTTTTTTGCTTGAGATTTTGTATTTGTCTACACAAGTTCTGTTGGTAGTCAATAAGTAAAAATTTATCTTTGATATTTTTAACCATATTCTTCCAATTTTTAATATTCTCTAATCTATGATCTAAGTTGTATTTCTATGGCATATCCCACCAAAGTGCAGCATGTGATTTCAAATTTGTAATGGAAAAACGAACATGATTTGGATCTTCAACATTCTCATACTTGAAGTATCTTTCAAGCTTGCCTATCCAGTCTATAAGAGTTTCAGCCTTCAAACTACCATCATAGCACGGAACTTCAACCCTCGCACTACCTCTGTTACTTAAGAAGGATATAAAATGTGCTACTGGATCTGCTTCCTTAGCATTTTGTTCAACTTCAACCTCTTCTTTAGATTCAAAATCTAACTCAGCTTATCCATTTCTTCTATTCTCCAAATATTCTATTATTTTTATTAATTCTTTGAGTTTCCTATTTCTTGCACCTCCTCATCCTACTTCTGCTCTTCACGATGGAATCCTTAAAATATTTATTATGAACCTCACTCAGACCAACATTCATGGGCCTTACCTCCGAGGACTGTCCTCTCACAACTTATGAACCTGAACCTACTCTGATACCACTTGACGTAGGTCAGAGACCTGAAGCAATTCTAATGTACATGAGTATTCTCTACCTTCATAATGCACAATGAAAAATCATATTCAAACACACAACAAACAATTCATTAATTGTTGTTAATACTCAAATAGAGGAATTTTAATTACAACCACAATAACACAAATAGGTTGTGAATCCTTGATTTTATTATTTCTTTCAAAATGCCTCGTATTACAATGTAATCGAACAATACATCTTTCTCACCATATTTGAACTGATGCACTGTGTTTTTCTTCTGCACATTTTATTGTCTCTTCTTTATCTTTTTCTTGGTGGTTGTCTCGATCACTTCCAATAAACCCGAGGGAAACCTTCCTTTCTTCTAGCTCGAATCCACCTCTACATATTCCTTTCCCTTCCTTTTTATGTCATTTATGTTAGCTTATTTGTTTTCTCTTCTATTGGGAAGATGAATAGTCATACATGTTTGTTTCCTAGACATTTTCCAATTCGGTTTTGTTTCCTCTTCCCTCACAAATTATTCCTACTTGGCGTTTAAGATTCATGAGCTACATGGACTAAGTTTGGAATCAACACTATGAGTTGCAAAATGAATTCTCTAGGGAAAATATCATACTGTGGATTCACAACATAGGAGTTGTAGAGATTTGCAACACCAATGTTGTAGCGTGGAGTTGCAGCATAGGAGTTGCGGTGAGTTGCATCACCAATCCTGTAGCGTGGAGTTGCAGTGAGTTGCAACAATTTCAATTTTTAACAAGGAGTAACAACACAAGATCAAAAGTAGAGTTGCATCCATCCTTATTGACCCTAAATTAACTTGTATATAATTTGAAATGTTTTTTGGTGATGCAGATTTCCTAGAACCAAAGATGCTCATGCATCAGTATGATACAAAGTACATCATCCCAAGGTGATAGAATGATCTAGCGAGGTAAAAATTGGGGATGGTCACCCAAGTGGAGGTAGTGGCCAATAAGGCATTTTGGCTAAAAGTGCAGAATGGCCAAGTGGAACTTGGATAGAAAAGGTTCATACCAAGAGATATTGGTGCACAGATAAGTAGAATGATAGTGCACATGGCTACATGGATCTAAAAGGATTCAAATACTACTACAAGGATCACAAGAAGATAAAACATATATGCACTTGAGTGCATGATAGAAGTGATGCATGATGCACACAATAAAGCTAGAATGGATGTGCATGAAGTAGGCATGATGAGATTAAATTCTTAATTCATATTAAGGTGTATTTGTGCATGTGGACATGCTTGAACTCACTTGTGGCATGCTTGTATAATGAGAGTAGTTTATTGTTAAATGTGAAATAATGATGTCATGATAATTGAATAAGACTAATGATGGATTGTGTATCCAGGAAATATTTGTATAGCATGAATGAGAATGATGACAATGTTGTTGTTGCTATATATAAAGGCCATCCATACGAAGAAAAATAAGATGGAATAATGATGACCAAGAAGATTGGTGAAGGGAGACTATGAGCTTCTAAAATATACCAGCTAAACAAGTAGCATCAAGTAATTGATAAGAACCATGTAGACATGCATTTGGGTTTCTTATGATGTATAAATGTTGAAGGGAATTAAGGTAAGAGTTTCCTTAGTTAAATTTTCAATATTTGAATTTATGTAAAGGTTGAGGGCCTTGAGTATACAGTTCTATTGGATACTCATTTTATGATAAATTTAATAGCATGTGTGCTATGATGGGTTATGATATTATAACCAATTGAAGTTAGGATACATATTCCTACTATAACAATGACTTTCAATAGAGATATCCATGTGTGAGGACATGGTGTGGTTCGATATGGAAGGGATATTATGCCATACAACTACCTAATGGTCTTTCCCCATATAACTAGTGTTTGGACTACAACCTCTTTGTCGACATTGGATAGAACTAAGGGGTCATATTCCTAGTGTTGTGTATGGATTGAAGAGGAAGGTATCCAATTGATCAAACAATTAATCGTGAAAAGTTTGGATGATGTGATGAGGCATTGGCTAAACCTTCCAACTAACCATGGTGGAATACATGACATGGATATGTGGTATTTTGAAGTCAATACAAGGATGCATTATGTATATGTGGCCATAAGTATTGATACATCGATTTGATGATAATGTTTTATTTTATTATGAAAAGCTTGGTATGCTAGATAATTAAAGTGAAAGTAATGATAGTTTCATTCCATTTAATATGAATAATAGTTGGAAGTGATTGATTTTTTAGAGTAATATAATTATGAAATCACTTCATGGGTTGATTGCAAATGTTGCAATGAGATGATAATGCGCATGAATATTGACAATTGTTTGGTTTAATGAAATTTGAGGAAATTGTGGGAAAAAAATGGCCTTGGATATGGTAATGGTGTAATACCATAAGGAAGACCAATGCCTTCTATTGAAAAATCCAAAAAATTTGAGAAGAAATATCATGCTTGGGAAACTCGATTTCCTATATGAAACAAAATTGGAAAATTAATAAGTGAACTTTCTATGATGACATCTCATAATGATTGTATGTGTATGATACATATGAGATGATGGATATTGAAGCTAGAAATCTCAGGAAAAGGCTATTTTAAGGACACATGAACTCTATGATTACCATATGTTATGGACTACAAGTGGAAGTCTAGTAATCAGTTGGCACTCTCCTTTCACAAGAACACCTTGGAAAATGATGGATCTCTTGAGGGGATGTGTAGCATTGAAGGGGATGCCAGATCATGGAGGTTGAGGATGGAAAGGGAGAGGAAAATTAATAATGCATAATGTATGGTGGTTGGAATCATGAGGGTGTGCTGGGAAAGAACAATGAGCCTAATTATTTTCCATGGAAGCTTTGTGAACCACAAGACATCCATATAGATTAGCATTGAATTATGATTGTAGACTTAATTTTAAACAAATGTTTACATTGTGGAGTTTGGAACTCTTGTCAATGATATAATTGTTATTTGAAATTAAATTCAATAGGTATATTTTCTTAATGGTTGTTGTAGGAATAATTGAATAATGGAACCATAAATTGAATACCAAGAAAGAAGAGCACTGGAAGGAAATGGAGCTCAGGGAAAAAGGAACAGAATGAGTAAAGTCAAGTGGAGTTCTTGTAGCTCAAAAGAAGCAAAGTGGAGATGCATATGTAATGCGGGAAGCACATTTTCAACTATTTGAAAGTTTGAAGATTCCATTATCACAACTGGAGTTCCTAGAGCCAAATCTCTGAGACTTCCTGTCTGAACTTGCATTGAAGCCCTGTATAAAAGTGGTACAACCCAAGGGACTGTGGTGTAGAGAAGGGGGTGCAGTTTCTTAGTTTGTGAAGGTTGAGGGGAATGAGATCCTATTGGTTATAATTGGCAAATTGTGAAAGTGGTTACAATTGGGATTCCTAGAGATGCATCTCTGAGACTTCTTTGTTGATCTATGCTAAATCCCTAGAGTGAAGTGGTATAGCCTAAGGGATTGTGAAGCAGAGAAAGGGGTACACTTATTTGGGTTATGAAGACCGAGGGGAAAGAGAGATTTCCAATTGGAATTGCTGCAATAATTATAAATTGTAAAATCATTATGTATGGTTTTCAGCCAAAGTGTCTATGTATCTATGGTTTTGGTAAATAATCCCTAGATGTATCTATGGTTTTGGGCCAGATTTCCTATGTATCTATGTTTTTGGGATGGAGTGCCTATGAATTTATGTTTGGGATAGAATGCCTGTGTGATATTTGATCCAAGTGGATATCGGTGGCCACCCACCTTTTCCAATTGGCTCAAAACAGTTTTTTGGCAATTTTGGTAATTTACTATTTTTAGCAGTTTTCACTTCTGGAGCCGTTTTGAGGCCCTAAACGATGTTTTTTGGGAAAACATGTTTGCAATATGTAAGTTCCTTAGATATTGCACCCAAATGAATCTCCTTGACAATACCTTTTCAATGGGCTATCATGCGCCTAGAACGAAGATCGTATGAAAAAGTTACGATCCCGGGAAGTTGATGTACTAACTTACCCAAACATGGCCCACATGACTTTTGGCACTTCATCTCCTAGGGTTAGGTTTTTGGATTTCTATGGTTTGTGGCATTCCTTCTTATTGTAAAAATTCCTTTAGCTCCTCATTGTAATCATATTCTTGTGAATGCGAGTAGCCGTCACATCTCTTCTCAGAGATAAGCTGCCACCATTCTAGCGAGTCTTTCTCTCTATATTTTTACAGTCTCTATACATTTATTTCATTAATAGAAATCGTGTATTACTATATATATGTGTTTATGGTTGCATATATGATACATTTCTGTTATATTATTGAATATCTACGATATCTCTATGCATTTCTTTATTATATCTCCATTCTCATTTCGTGCCGAAAATAATCTGGATCAGTCGTATCAGAGCAGGATGTTCTTGATTATTTTTTCAGTGCATGTCCCCAATGAGGTTCGAGTATAGAAATTTGGGTATCAAACTTGTATCTCTTGAGGAAAATCACTCTTGCACACCCAAGAAACCCTCAATGGTGGAAGAAAATAAAAACTACGGAGCAAACGATTCTATCAATCTGTTGCTTAAGAAAGCTCTCGCGCAACAGAGGGATGAAATGATGGAGAATTTTTCTCACATCCTTCAATGCCTTTTGATAGCAATAGACACATCTTCATCAAACCACCACTTTGGAGGCACCTCTCCTTTCAAGTTACAAGTTAATTTTGATATTCCTGTATTTGAAGGACATATAGATGCAGAAGCCCTAGACAAATGGTTAAATCTTCTAGAATCTTATTTCTCTATTCACAATTTTTTTGACAGATAAAAGATCAACTTCGCACTCCTTAAATATCTCCCTCATGTCAAACATTGGTGGGAAACTTACTAGGAGAAGAGTTCCATAGAGGATTCTAGAATATATGGGGCCGAGCCCACTTGGGATTTTTTTATGGATGCGATAAAGGAACAATATTACCCTGTTGGCAACTAGGAGGACTAGTACATGAGATGGACCACACTGTGGCAAGAGAGGGGCCAAGAAGTTCCAAAGTTCACCAATACCTTCCATACATTGTGCACAAGGCTAGGTATCAAAGACTCCGAACGACATTTGGTTTTGAAATACCGTGGGTCTCTACACAGATACATCCAAACTGAAATGGATTTTTTGGACATCTCATCACTTGGTGCTTCCTATCGATATGCTGTTAAAATCAAGAAGAAATTTAAGAACCAAAAAAAATGAGATTTTGGGTCTGCAAATCCACAATAACCAAAGTATGACAAAGACATCCCTAACAAATAGTCTCCCGAAAACCAGTTCAAGCCACAGGAAAAGAAGCATCATGGGAAGGCAAATAAGGACACCAGAAAATGGTGCAATTTCCACAAAATCCCCTGGCACAAAACCGATGAATGTCACTCAAAATAGTCATTGGTGGCCGAGATCAAAGACAAGGAGCTAAACCCTGATTCAGAATCTGATTCTGAAAATACTGGTAAAGGACAGATCATTGAGGTAGACCCCACTACTATTTTTGCGACTGCAACAATTCAACCAGAAGAACCAACAGATCTTGAAGAGGGGGAGCGCCTTTTTCATTCATATATGTGGGTAAAGGGGACCCTGCTGCATTTTATTGTTGATAGAGGAAGCCAAAAGAACCTCATCTCAACAGAGATCATCAAATAGTTGGGATTGTCGACAACACCACACCCACAACCATACAACATCGAGTGGCTTCGCCAAGGACGATATCTCTGTGTCAGCCAACAGTTTCGATTGTCATACGACATCCAACCCTTCAAGGATGAAGTATTATGTGATGTTGCTCCACTGGATGTTTGTGATTTTCTCTTGGGCCAACCATATATGTCGATACTCCATGTTGTTTATGAGTCTCGACCCCATAGTGTCATTGTTACTTCGGGGGGTCATCTCTACAAAATACCAGAGGTAGTTCCAACTATTGTGTTATCACTGAAATTTCGTCCACAAATGGTTACAGGAATCTAGCATCTTCAAACAGTTATGAGTTCACCCATGGACCAAAATTACCAAAAAAGCATTTCCAAAAGGTCCAAAACTATACAACCAATTATAAAATTAAGGTGTGCTATGACTACACAGGGCACACACACATGCACCATCTAGAAATGCATGAAAAACACACATGCACACGATGCACAACTGTGGTCGCTAAAAGACGTGCACACCTGAGAATGGTGCATTTATGAGATTGGTCGACCTCCCACCCACTTCTGGTTCAACTTCCAAGTTGATTTGACATCCAAATCTCAGCTGGATCCGACTGGGTGGCTGGTCAAAGACCTAAAAATGCCCTAAACAACCCTTTTTCACATATAAGCTGGTTACACAATACCTCAAAGTGGTGCTATAAAACAAAACCATGGGTGCACTAGATTTTCAAAGAATTCATTTGCAAGGTTATGCTTCTTCTATTCTCTTGGGGAATCCTCTTTTCTCATCAAGAGCATACTAGCATCATTACATTTGGGCAATCCATCTCACCTCTTGAGTGGATTATCTTGGGATTCTTTCACCATTTCTTTCAAAGTTGTAAGAAGAGATTAGTTGTGGGGGTCCAAGAGCCCTCCCTTGGAGGAAGAAAGGACCCAAAGTCCTCTTACTTCTTGGTGTTTTCTTTTCACTAATATAATCCTTGCCATTGGAGACATGAGTCTTATTGGTTTTTTGTTCTTATGTCCTTATGCTCAATAGTTTAGTTGTTCTTTCATTCCTTAGTTTAATTCTTAGCTTAGTCTTTTATGTTTCTTTTTCTAACCCTTTCCTTTACTGTTGTCTTGCTTAGCTAACCCAACTAAGCTTGTAAGCACCTATGTTTTGCTCATTTAGGTGACAAAAGAGGCACCATAGATTGGCGACTCCACTGGGGAAAGGTATCAATTTCCTACCCCATTTGGGTTTTTCTAGCTCTTCTTTTGGTTTATTTAACCTGCAGGTACCATAACTGGCCCAAGCCAACCTGCAAAACACCCAATTCAAAGCTGAATTGAGAGAATTCCATCTAGAATTTTCTCCATGGCCGTGTGTCAGGTGTGTGTGGGTTTATTGACCCACAGTCGTGTATCGTGCACCAAAATTACTGTGTTGGTCAGCGCCCTCTATGCACCTATGCCCAAAAGTCTTTTTCGGTTTGCACATAGGCACTCAGTGCGCCTCTGTCTACTCTGAGACCCACGCACCTGTGCAGAAAAATACACATTGTAAGCCTTTTTGTGATTTGGGGAGGCCCCTAGCCTTCTTAGAAAAATATTTCATGCATGTTGTAATCTGCATCACACTTAGTTCCCTCTCCATATAAAGGGATTAGTCAAAACACATAGGCACTTAGGGGGTTTAAAATCATTATTTCCTCTTTTTCTTTCATTTTGCCACATGGATGGCCTACTTTGACTAAAAGTATAAGTTGGAATCATTTGTAATCACATAAAACTTGCATTGGGACCAGAAGTTGGATAACAATTGTTTAGTATGCTCTTCTCTCATGCTTCAAAGCGACCTTGAGAATCAGAAAAAGGTTGTAGGACAATTTCATCTCCCTTAAAAAGACTAAAACCTTTAGGAGAGGACAACAACCCCCTCATGACTCCTCTTAGTTTATTTTTCAAACACATCTCAAGATTGTAATGGGCCCATACATGCCCACATGCTACGAAGATAGGATAGTGTTGAAATTTACTTTCTTAGATTAAATCACTAGGGAAGTTTAAAGGTTTTGTAACGAGCCCATACATGCCCACATGATCACAATCTAGGATAGTTTCAAATATTTCTTAGATTAAATCACAATAGGGAGTTAAAGGAATAGTAAAGGACCCACATGTCCACATGCTAGCTTCCTAGGGACTTTTGAATTACAGAAGGTTGTACCAAAGACATTTAGTTAATTAGGTAATCAACACTTGTAAGGACCAAGCGAAGTCCACATGCAGCAAGGTGACACCTAATTCATTAAAACGTTGGCACACTTTCACTCATTCACACACAAAAGTCACTTATCACTCACATAGTTTTCATCTCGAAATGTGGAGGTCAAAGTAAGTTTCCTCCAAAGGGATTCTGAAACACCCCACCCTTTTCTTGATGAAACTATGCACTCCCATTTAATTTCAATGAGATTGGCTCACACCCCCAGTCTCTCAAACAAACCACATCTAAATTTTTTCTAAAAACTCACTAATTTTTCCTCCACAGGAGGTGCCAAAAGAATTTTTCATTCTGGGTATGATTTCGGGGATAGGCATCCAAATAACTCCCCGTTATCTAGTTCTCACATTATTAAAACAATAGAAGTTGTCAAATAGGGAATTGTAAATCTTCCAAGTCAAGTGTTCCTAACACCATAAGGCAGGGAGATACCTATGAAGGGTTGAAGGTCGAGGTCTGGTTGTTCTGTGCGTCCCCCCTTGAGGCACCCACCTCTTGGACGAAATCCAGCCTGTGACCCATTTCTTAGGCCGAAAATCTAAATGTCGTACTTTGACCGAGGTACATAGTGACCAAATTTTAGGACATCTACCCAGGTGGCAATTGTGGGCTGCAATTGCACCTTGATTGGATTTTGCATGGATATTGTGAAATATCGCCAGTTCTTTCAGGATATGCCCCCTTTACCCTTCATTATAACTGATTACTTCATCCTTCACTAGTTTCTCTTTCGGTGACTTCAGACCCCACTGTTGAGTACTATTGGAAGGTCCAGTGCTATTTGAGAGGAAGGACGTTACATCTTTTAGGACACAAGCATTTGTTTTCTTTGATCCCCCACACAGAAAAAACCCACTTATCCACATATATTATTCTTTTTCAAAATACTTTATGTATGATGCACTTTTGATTACATTTGATTTAGATATATATCGTGTAAAGTTCAAAAATTTCAGCAAACACTCTTGTTTATTTATTTCTCTCACAACCATCCACACACATCCACTCAACTAGTCAGACATCATAGGGGACCCACAGAACCCTCATTGTTCCATATGCTTGTTGAACCTCCCTCCTATTTTAGGGGGAGTTCCTAGTCTTGTCAACTCAGTGGAACCACCTTCACACACTCTAGTGAGTGCCAATATCTTAGGATCAACTTTGCTTGGTTCCACCTTACTTGGGTCCAATTCCCAAGGTCTACTATCCACTCGCTCTCCTTTACATGGAAGCGGGGGGCCAACTTCCTCTCAATGGGGTAGTACTAACCCACCTAGCCCCCCTCAAGGGTCAGGTTCACAGAACACTCACACCATGGCTGGAACTAATCCTCTGCCACCACTCTAGATGCCATATTTGGCCTCTCTTAACATACCATATCTAAGAAAACTCCCAAATGACCCTATATTGCATGACCCCACATGGCCTGCAATGCCTACCAAACTACCTTCAAATATCCCCAAGTTTGAAGGAAAGGTAGGCGATGACCTTGCCAACCATGTCATGACTTTCCACTTATGGTGCTCTTCCAATAACATTATGGATGACTCCATCCGAATATGATTATTTCAATGCATACTCACTGGCCCATCAGCCAAATGGAATGTAGACTAAAAGTTGGGGTCCCATGCGACCTTCAAGTCCTTGGCCAAAGCATTTTTGACCTTCTTCCAATTACCAATCTGCCATGAAAATGGTCTTGAACTACTATCTAATTTCAAGCAAACCTCAACCACACATATCGCTAATCACATCCATGAGTGGCGTCGACAACGTAGTTTGTGCAAAGTAGAAACCACCAAACAACAATGTCTTGATTGGTTTCTCAGATCACTTGTCTCTCTCCTCGGTAAAGATGTGGCTTCCACCTTCCCTCAATCGAAAGAAGAAGCCATTAGTAAGGCTCAACAATATGAACTCATCTATTCACAATTAGGGTACTTGTACACAGTACTTCCTGATCTTCGAAAACCCATGCCATTCGACCAAGATAAACCTGGGATGTCTCACTCAGCAGACGGATTGATTGGTAACACCACACACCACAATCCACAACCCCAACAACCACCAATGTATGGCACACCTCAATATCTGTCGGCATATGGAGGAACCCCTTATTATCCCCCACCCCCTTATCAACAACCATACCCTGTTGCCCTTCCTCCACCCATCAGTGGGCCACTATCGACACCCACAATACACCCACCTATCCAAACAAGTTTGGGTACTTCCTCTACCTCAACTTATACTCTAAGTACTAGTGAAAGCACCACGCCTTACTATGTACCTTATGGATCATTACCACAAAATAATCCATACTTTCCATTCCCTGGTCCTCCACAGCCCATGACTCCCCCACACCCTCACGCCGGGGTGAATTTTGTTCAACCCTCTCTCCTTCAGTAATATAAAAATTTTGAATAGCTGAATACGGAAAATCCGACCCATTAGTAGAATAATTCCAAAAAGAAAGGAAAAAACAGGAACAATAACAACACAAGTCAAGGTGGGAATCACCCCCAATAGAACCAACCTACTGGGGGCAACCAAAATCAAGGGAATCAGAACCCCCAGGGGGGAAATAACAACAGACATCAAGGGAAAAATAACAATAATCTTCAAACCAACTTCCCTTGTGCCCTTTGCGGTGAGTTCGGTCATTATACTCATCATTTCCCCCAAATCCCTGATTTTAAACAAATGAAATACTCAGGAAGTGTACCACATCCTCCAACACTGCCTGCCCCTCAGGAAGCCCCAAAACAATATGTCCAAAAAGCTCCCCCAGTCGTGCTGCATAATCCCATTCTGCACCAGGGTGTGATGAAAACCCAACAGGATATGCAACCTACCCCACCACAGTTGGGACAATATCTCAACCCAAACAATCCCGCAGATCGCACTATCCTCCTCACTAGTGAGGAAGAAGTCCTTCTATAGACAAATATTCGTCAATACCGTGAACCCGCTGAGTCTCCTCCCATTCCCACAGAAACAATCCCAACACCAACGAAACCCCCGTTGGTGATTCCTCACCCTAACACGGATACACCTCTTCTCATCCCTCACAACCCATTGTGCAGGAATGTCCACAACCCACAGGGTAGGGAAGCTCATAATTAAAGTTTGGTCGATGACTTAGCATAGTCCCCGGCTTCCATGTTAGTCTTAGAATTACTTCAAACTTGTCCCACTCAGTGAAAATCATTACTTTCTGCCTTGGGGGCAGTAGACCCTGCAGATACCCAACTCATCACATTTGACCTCGACAGCGGAGGACCTCGCCTCCCCACTCTCATCGCTTTTCAAATCCCAGTGAAAATTCAGAACATTACAGTTCATCGGTGCATCATCGATGAAGGTGCATCCACATGCATCATGTCCAAGTCTGTATGGCAAAAACTTGGTTCCCCCAAACTCATACCATCTGCCATTACCTTAAGAGCTTATGACGGATGACCATCTTCTCCTGAAGGGCTCTTCCAAAATGTCCTTGTAGAACTCAAGGGCAAGACCATTCTTATTGACATTGAAGTTATCGATGCCCCACTTGATTAAAATATCTTGTTCGGTCGTAGCTACATGTATGCTATGAAGGCAGTTGCCTCTTCCATCTTTTGAACCATGATGTTCCCCCATAACAGGAAGATCATTACCATTGACCAAGTTTCACATTATGAGCCTAACCCTTCTACCAACATCAATAACATTCTCCCTCTCATCCATACTAATCATGAAGCATACCCACTCATCAAAATGGGCCCCGGAATTTTCAAAGACCCATCATTGTTAGGAACTTACCATGGTGCACCACCGCTCCTTCCTCCTTCCAATCAAGTATGTGTCATATCATCCAAAGGAATTGACAGTGAGGATACCCTCCCTCCTAGGGGGACTTCTCTTATATCTGACATCCCACTAGTCCTATAACCCCTCCCTCACAAGCCTCCTGCGAACTCGTCAGCTCCACTAGTTCACGATTTCCCCTCACCCCAAGGCCATATCCCAGTTTGGGAAATAGTTCCCCAAGTCATTACTCAAATCCCCTTCTTTTACCCTTAGGGATGATTTTAGGGGCTAAATTTCTATCATGGGCTAATTTTCCATGGTTTTTCCAAAAATGAGATTCTCTATTTTAAAAATGATTTTCCCAAATTCTATAGGATAAAATTATTTTACCTTAAAAGTCGCCAATATTTTATAAAAACTATATAAAATTCTTATAAATTTGAATATTTTTACAAAAATATCGCCAATCATTTATAATTGGCATATGAAGGATTAGTAAGATTCGCCAAGGTTTCTACATTTTAAAATAAATTTACATCCTTAAAATCATCCCTGTTTACCCTCCACCAGGCATACAAGCTTTCCAAGTATCCGCAATGCTTACTCTCCCTAATATGGTGTTGGTAATCCCAGTTTGGTATTTACATCCACTAGAGATGGTTCCTCAACCATCCCTTCCCCCCCAAATAGAATGAATCCCAATGACGATTCCCATACTCACTCCCACCATACCCTCTACACCCCCACTCACTAACCTCCCTGCCACTGCTGGGGGAAGGCGAAAGAAGAAGGATCCCACTACTCCACTTCCCCCATGCATCCAACCTCCTTGCGTGCTATGTGAGAAAGACTGACACCCAACCAACAAATTCCCATCTCTACCTGAGTTACGTAACCTAATTCAACTCAATCAAACACCATCATCATTCGTCACTATAGCAAGTATTGCCTCTGCCTCCCCTAACACAAGTAGCAAAGGGCTGCAAACCAAATTTGCTTGCACCATATCTTCAGAATATGGCCATTATACACACCATTTCCCAGCACTACCTCAATTCCGACAGACATTAGTCGTAGTACGCCAAAGCTTCCAGCACAAACCTAGTCCAACTACATCATCCCCACCAAACATCACTGACATCCACTATGTCACAACTTCAGTCAACGAACACATGAGATGCCTTTGCTCTCTATGTGAATCCTTAGATTATTTTACATAACAATGTCCTATGATCATTGAATACAAGCAACACCAAATGACCCTGATTCAAACCCCTGTACCCCCTATAGAATCGATGACTAACCTTACCTCATCACTAGAGACTCTTCATATCGTTTCTCCTGAACAAGAAGCACTCCCTATTCCTCTGTGGTTCTTGGATGACTTATACGAGGATTTATCCCCAAATCCCCCCAATTATCCCATTCATTTCCCCACAGAAATTTTACGCCTAACCACCACTAGTACTCCTCAGTACCTCAATATTTGGTTTATGTTGAGTGAACCCTCACAATCTCATTATGTCATTCCCCCCTCTTCTTCATCACCAGAGGACAACCACATGGTAACATTCATTGATATCACTCTTTACGATCCCTTGTATTCCCTCCAATTCCACTATGACGAGGACATACTCGAAGAATTAAACAACCTCGACTACCCATGGGATGTGCTACACCACCAAGCGCTCTTCTTTCCATAGGAAGCCTTCACGCTTCCTAACCAACACCCCATATACGCATTCAAAACCAAGAATTTTATCCCATCAGGGCATATCGACTGGTTCAACAACCCCATCCTTGCCCCTAATTCTTTTGAAGAAGGCAATATGGCCAACATTTCCCCTACCATCAAAATCAACATTTCCATCCAAAATGGAGTCATTGAGGAAATCCCATTGGCACCGCATGCACTCCTCAAGAAATCACTGCCTATAAATCCCTCTTCCAAGAATATCGAGATATTTTTTCCTGAACATACACAAAAATGCCTGGCCTTGATCCCTCTATTGTCGAACATCGCATAGACACATGGCTTGATATCACACCGATTCACCAAAAACAAGGACTGCTACACCCATCCAAAGTAGCGGCCATTAGAGTCGAGAATGAAAAATTATGCGCGGTTGGGTTCATCTACCCCATCGCCTATACCTCATGGGTTTCCAACCCTGTACCCGTTAACAAAAAATAAGGCACTATTCGTGTATGCATGGACTTTCACGATCAAATTATCGACGACTGCGTAGGCCATGAGGCTTTGTCCTTCATGGATGGTTTCTCTGGTTATAATCAAATCCAAATCCATCTAGCCGATCAATACAAAACCACATTCACCACCCCTTGGGGTACTTTTTCATATCGTGTCATGCCTTTTGGTCTAAAGAATGTTGGTGCAACCTTCCAACGGGCTATGACATACATTTTTCATGATCTAGCTCATATCATCCTCGCATACCTAAATGAACTCACAACTCGATCCAAAAAACGCACCCAACATCTTGATGATTTACGGATCATCTTTCAATGGTGTCGTCAGTACAACATCTGCTTGAACCCCCTCAAGTGCGTGTTCTGCGTCACTGTCGGGTGCATCCTTGGATTCATCGTTTCGAAAAGTGGTATTACCGTGGATCCCCTCAAAGTCTAGGCCATCAAAAAAATTCCACCCCCCCAAAATTTACACCAACTCCAGAGCCTACAAGGAAATGATAACTTTCTACAACGATTTGTCCTAGACTATGCCACTCGAGCACACAGTTTCCTTCACTTACTATGCCATGACATCCCATTTCACTGGGATGAACATGCCCAAAAAGCATTTGACGATATTAAAATGGAACTCTCCAACTCCCCTTTAATTAGTTCACCCAAATATAATCGCGACTATATCCTCTACATATCAGCATCAACTATCTCAGTAGCAAGAGTTCTTGTTCAAATCAACGATGATGAACGTGGGAATGTCATTTACTACATTAGTAAAGACCTTTCAGGGCCACCCTTGAAGTATAATCATGAAGAGAAAATATCCCTTGTAGTCGTCCTCGCAGTCTAGAAACTACGCATTACATTCTGCTTCACACGATTAGGGTCATAGTAGATTCCAACCCCATGCAATACTTGCTCAGTCGTCATCAAATTAATGGCAAATTTGCCTGATGGATCGTTATCCTTTAGGAGTACGATCTTGAATTTTCAACACCCAAGAGTAAGAAAGATCTCGTCCTCGCCAAACTTGTCACAGCCTTCCCCTCTGATACTACCAGTACCCCCATCAATATTGATTTCCCCGATGAACATCTCTTTTATATCACTTCGGATGATCCTTGGTACGATGACCTCCTCATCTACCTCCGAACCCAAAAGTTTGGTAACCACCTTTCATGAGATGATCACCTTCGTATTCACCACTGGTCCCCCCGCTATCTCCTCATCGAAGATATCTTATATCGGCGAGGGGTCGACACCATACTTCATCGATGCTTGACCATTGCTGAGGCCGATAGAGTCTTGAATGACTGCCATAGCAGCGTGTGTGGGGGCCATCTTTCGGGGATGTCCACTGCTCAAAAAATCATCCAAGCAGGTTACTTCTAGCCTACATTTTTTCACGATTGCATTCATGTCGTGAAGTGATGCAGTAAATGTCATCTTTACATCAACAAAGCACGAGCACCACCTGCTCTTGTCCACCCAGTCATTACTGCCGACCCCTTTTGTAAATGGGGCATCGACTTCATGACTTGTAACCCACCATTTAGCAATAGACACAAATACATCGTGGTCGTGGTTGATTACTTCACAAAGTGGGTTGAAGCCATACCTACCTTCAACAACACCACTGACACCACAACACATTTTTTCTTTAATCACGTTATATCCCGCTTTGGAGTACCACTCCAACTAGTCTCTGATCACAGGAAACATTTTGAGAATGATATTTTCGTCGAACTCTCGTCTTGGTTAGGATTCTCCCACGAGTTTGCCTCACCATATTACCCTCAATCCAATGGATAGGTCAAAGCAGTTAACAAGGTCCTCAAGACCATGTTATAACACACGGTTAAAAAACATAAGACCAATTGGCATCATATGTTATTTTACGTGCTATGGGCTTACTGTACGACTGTAAAAATGACCACTGGTTTCACACCATTTCATCTAGTCCATGGTGTCGAGGCCACTCTTCCTATTGAGTGTGAAATCCCCACCTTTCGCACTGCAATTGAGCTATTACCCGACACTGCTCCAATGGAGCAGCGTTTGCTGAACTTAGAATCCTTAGATGAAGATCGTCAATCTTCATTATAGAACAATGAGGCAGCCAAAAAATGGTCAAAGGTCACCTTTGATCACCATGTCAACCTTCGCTCATTTCACGAAGGTGACCTCATCCTTTCTTACGATATCACTCACGATACCCTCGTTCATGGAAAATTCGATTCACTATGGCATGGCCCCTACATTATCCAACATTGCCTCACCAAAGGCGCATACATCTTGGCTTCCCTCGAAGGCCTCTCTCTCAAAGAACCCATCAACGGGCTATACTTAATGAAATTTTACACCTAAATGTAGCCATTCTACATTAGGTTATTTCTTTTTATATTGTTTTTAATCTTTTTTCCATACCCCACATCTAGACTATCATTTGTGTTATTGACAGATGTGTCCTCCATCGGCCTACCACATCGGTTACGCCAACGACACCAGCTGTTGGACACAAAATATCGCTTCGACAACTTGGGCCCTCTATACCTCCTCACATGAACTGCTCCACTCTAGAGGCATATGTTTGGGTTCAACAACCAACAACCAAGCCGAGTACACTTTCGTCATTGGTCTCCTCACCGATGACAACCATCATCGCATTCGCCACCTTAACATCTTACTTGACTCCCAACTAGTCGTCCTCCAGCTCAACAATGTGTACCATGTTTGCGATCCTTGCATTTTTTGCAAATACCTGCAAGTTAGACTTTTATCTCGACATTTTGATTTCATTACATTTACACATATTCCAAGACAATTTAATGAAATCACAGATAACCTAGCTAACATTATACTCGATTGGCATATATCACATCAAGATACCTTTACACACACATAAACCATCAAGAGCCTATCACAACATATATAGATTAGACATCATAAATAACATTAAAAAGCACACATGTGAACATCACACAGACCCAAAAATGTATACTCATATATA
>ML783689.1:97759-110928 GCA_009831015.1 Picea engelmannii
CAAAATGTTTACATACACATAAAATACATCATATACAAAATCTATAGGCCAGTGAAGCACCTCGGTACAAAACTGGTGTCACTACACCAAAATGGGCTCACCAACCTATATACAATATACAAACATACACAGACAGGCACTCAAGGTGCCTCTAGAGCACCACCTCCTGCCCCTCCCTCAGGCGAGGGTGCCCCACCCACTATCGGTCCCTCTGGACCTAGAGGTAACCACCCGGTCATCGTAGCCCCTGCTACTACTACTCGCTGAACAATGGTCCACCACATTAGCGGAACTCCCACACACTGCTCCATAACACCTTCATCCTGGATACGTGACCACATGCCCTCAGGCACTCCCTATAGCACCGCTTCCAAGCAGCATCGAATATCCTCAAAAGCTCCCCCGGCCTCGGCCAGAGGAGCATGCGATGGCCCAACACCAGGGTCATCAAAACAACGTCTCCTATCTGCTCTCTTGTCGCTGGCTAGTCTCGCCTCAACGTCCTCACATCGACTTCTCTCTCCTACCCACGGCTCTCCCCGCGACAGTCTCACTGACTCTTGACGAGTTGGTTATCTCACCATCTCAACCTCATGTCTGTGAGGTCCCACATCTGCACATACAAACAACCAAACAATAGTATCAACATCTATACAAAATACATAGGTAATACTATCTCAAATATCAACATATCAAACAAATCACAAACGTACCTCGGTGGTCGAACACCTCCCTTGGAGGTAATACCATATCTGGATCACCTCGAAAATCCACCCCACAGTACAAATACCGTAGTATGATTTGCAACATCTTCCGCCACACCTGTGCAGCCTCGGCCGAGAAAAAATGGCCACCCTCACCACCATCGTGGCGAATCAAAATCATTGACCACCACATCAGTCGCAACTCTCGTGTACGAGGTGCACCCAATAAAACTCTAGGGTGCAACATCGACACCCTCTCCAAAAACTAGGCCACCAAGATGGACCCAAAGGCAAAGTCCCCTGAGTCTGTAGTCTGACACCTGTCAAGCTGCCCTACCATCTTGGCATGCAACATTAAGTCCCAAGAAAAATGATCTCCTGCCATTTCCCTCCCCATAATCCTCATCTAACCACCACTGATCCGCTAAGTCACGAGGGACCCATCTACCCTCACAATCATCGCTGCCACACAACGATGAACTAAAGAATCCATAGCCTCGATAATCACTATGGAGCTTGACATAAATTTCTCTCTAGAATAGTACATCCGGCCTAAGGTAGCCAACTACCTATTCCCATGTAACACAGACTCCACTGGTAAGGGCGTTCCCTGAAAAGGGAGCCCAGTAAAAAAGTACACATCCTCCACCGCAGTGAAGGCTAGCTGCTCTCCCCACACCATAAAACAATGCAGATCCAAACTCCACATCCGGATCAAAAATTGAAGAAGATACTCCTGAGCCTGTATCAAAGGGCACTCAAATAACTTCAGTAGCCCATAGGCTTCCAAAGTGGCACGAACCTCCATCTCCTCAATAGCCATGGCCTCCCTCTCTCTCCAGTGAACCGACATCATCCCAATGATCATCTGCAACCACAAAATATAGTCCTAGATCAACCATCTCGAACATAAACACATTAAAATATCCAAAAAGATGAGTTTTGCACCCGTTAACCTTGCCTCCAAGGCGGGGCTATTTAAACCCACAGGCGTGCAGACATGCACGCCTGTTGAAACCCATAGGCACACAAACATGCGTGCCTGTTCACCCCACATGCACGCACACATTCATTCCTATTCATCCCATAGGTGCGCATGAATGCGCACCTTTCCACCATACAAAGGTGCCTTCATGCGCCCCTATCACATACACAGGTGCACATCATAGCACACCTGTACGCCGCACAACTGTGCACCCATGCACAGTTTTTAAGCTAACAGGTGTGCATACAATGTGTGCCTTTTTTCCCCCTTAGGGCGCACCTGTGCACGGGTTATTGGATAATAGGCACACACCCTTGTGTGCATATTTTCGGATCGCCCGTGCACTGGGGGGCCCACACCCACAAAATGCCCTGTACGACCCTCCGTACAGGCCTTGCCCACAAAAAGAAAACCTAATTCTATGTAGGATGATCAGACCACTAGCCTGAAGCTTGTTGGTCTTGAATAAGCTGCCTCATTCTCCCAGAATATCCAAATATCCTCTGAATATCTCTCATCCAATCACTCTGACCACAGGTACAAATGAGGTGGAAATGTGGGTCCTACAGCTATATATAGTCCTTTTTGCCAAACTTCCAGACCCCATTCTGGGAGCTTTGGGTGTCCCTTTTTCGATTTGTCTTCAGCCACGAGATCAGCACCCCATCCTTTACATCAAGACAGTCCCCAGGCCACTTTTCATCCTTAGCCCCCGGGGAGCCATTTTTCCATACCACGTCTAGGTACGCATGCTCATGTTCAAAATTCTCAAATAAATGCTTGTATGTTCGATTCTCTTCAGATATTGTTCACGTCGAGTATTTGGTTTTCATGTGTGTAGGTACTTGGTCATCATACATCAGTGCAACCCTTTCAGGTATATAATCAACACTGGCATGTAATCATTCCCTCTGAATCTCAACTGCATCTCCAGTCACATCCTCTGAAATTTGCCTTTAGGGTCCCCTTACCCATCTCTACAGTACCGCCACCTCCATTGCACTTTGGGTACTGTCACCCGGTAGCACTCTCCCCCACATGAGTTGTCTCATTCATAGTACCCCTCAGCACTTCGACACTCATGTTGTGTTAAACACTTTAGAGATGGGAGTCCCGATAGTCTTACATCATATCGTGAATCAACCACATACTCCTTCTCCTCATTTTTCTATCCTTCCCAATGGACTCCCAGGACACTTCCTCATGGATTATTTTGACTGCACTCCCACAACATCATTTACCCATCATCAGTCTGCCCATCCTCATATTTCCCTCCATACATTGTCCTACTACAGAAACCAGCCTATGGGGTCCCCACCCTCCACTTCTTTTTTCCACCAACTTGCACCATCCTCAGGCCAAGCCATCTTACACTGGGGCACCCATTTCTGTATCTTCATTATTATCCCACATATTTTTTCATTCTTTTTGTAATTAAACCATGATCCCCAACATGTTACATAGCTTTTTGTCATCACCTTTGGAGACTTTATTGGCAAATGCAACCCATGTCACCCTTGGTTGGGGCACTCCTTATCATCTACTCCTCTTGACATCATCCATATACTCTAAATATCCCACAGGCCACCTACCTCTGCCCTCTGAGTTTGTTCACTTTGTCCCGCCTCTGGCACAACTTATCCCATGTCTTGTTGTCCCCTTGACACTCGACCTAGTTGAATGGTTGCGGCCACTTATACTTCACATATACCCCCAACCAAGGGCAGTCTTGAGTCTTCATACATCTTAAATTTTTCCATGTACCTCCTCAATTCCTAACCTCACCTAGTAGATTTCACGAAGCCCTTTGCTTCTTGGAGTCGCGTCTCCCTTTTGTCGACATCAACACAGTTTCTAGAAGGGCGACAGTATCTTGACTCTCATTTCCTTTCCAATGAGAGGTCTTGGATGGCACAAGGAGAACCATAATTTCTCTCTCATATCGTTGACCCCCATAGCATTCGACTTCAACACTTTCTCATGCTACGATGGGTCTTACTTTGCAACTATTGCATTTATTTCTTATATTTTCCGAAGACCTCTGAACCTGGATGGGCTATCAATGCCTACAAAATCCATGATACTTATTACATGTGTCATCGCCTACTATTCAGAGTATGTTCTTCCTCAGAATTGTCCTCTGCCTTTATCATGACCACCCCCGAGGGCGCTGCAGTTGTCTACATCAACACACAATTTTAGTTACCATACAACACCCTTCTTTTTGAGTTACATGACATGAGCATGGGGCATGCCTACCTCGTTTTTACATAATTTATTTTACATACCTTACGGAAGGTTGGGTCCTACATGTCCCCTTCTCCCTCCAACAGGTCACTCTTGATACTCTCACTACCGCTCTTTCTTACAACGACACTCCTAGTAGAAGAAACATTGATGAATTTCGGCTATATGTATGCTCCTAACCTCATCCATCAGGGGGCATCTGTTATCACTAAAATTTTGTCCGCAAATGGTTACAGGAATCCATCATCTTCAAACAGTTATGAGTTCACCCATGGACCAAAATTACCAAAAACTTATTTCCAAAAGGTCCAAAACTATACAACCAATTATAAAATTAAGGTGCACTATGACTACACAGGGCGTGCGCACACATGCACCATCTAGAAACACACAAAAAGCGCACATGCACATGATGCGGGACTGTGGTCACTAAAAGCTGCGCACACCTGAGAATGACACATTTATGAGATTGGTTGGCCTCCCACCCACTTCTGGTTCAACTTCCAAGTTGATTTGACATCCAAATCTTGGCTAGATCCGACTAGGTGGCTTGTCAAATACCTAAAAATGCCCTAAACTACCCATTTTAACACTATAAGCTGGTTACACAATACCTCAAAGTGGTACTATAAAACAAAGCCATGGGTGCACTACATTTTCAAGGAATTCATTTGCAAGGTTATGCTGCTGCTATTCTCTTGGGGAATCCTCTTTTCTCATCAAGAGCATACTAGCATCATTACATTTGGGCAATCCATCTCACCTCTTGAGTGGATTATCTTGGGATTCTTTCACCATTTCTTTCAAAGTTGTAAGAAGAGCTTAGTTGTGGGGGTCCAAGAGCCCTCCCTTGGAGGAAGAAAGGACCCAAATTCCTATTTCTTCTTGGTGTTTTCTTTTCACTAATATAATCCTTGCCATTGGTGACATGAATCTTATTGGTTTTTTTTTCTTATGTCTTTATGCTCAATAGTTTAGTTGTTCTTTCATTTCTTAGTTTAATTCTTAGCTTAGTCTTTGATGTTTCTTTTTCTAACCCTTTCCTTTACTGTTGTCTTGCTTAGCTAACCCAACTAAGCTTGTAAGCACCTCTGTTTTTCTCATTTAGGTGAAAAAAGAGGTGAAACATATTGTTCCACCCAAAAAGTGTCGCAGGGTAGTATCTCATACTGCAAAATTCAGCTTCTTCACAATCTGTTCAAAAGGGGAACATAAGGGCACTCCAACCACTACAACCTCACCCCAGACACGTTCTATCCAACAGAAGCAAGTCAAAAAGGTTGCAACAAAGTGAAAATATTCCTTATGCACATTTTCCTCTCATGTAGCTCGACTTGTTGAACAACCTCAGCCTCAACAAGTTCGTGACAGACTTCCACAAATTGCGTAGTGCGACATTTCCAGCAAGGCAAGCAGCCCACCGAGATTCAGATTCAGCAAATCATTTTTCCTCTCCCCGCAGAACTCAACGCAATGGAGACAATTTCTTCCTAAGGATGGAGGATTGATCCAGGTGGATATCGGTGGCCACCCACCTTTTCCAACTGACTCAAAACTGTTTTATGGCAATTTTGGTAATTTACTATTTTTAGCAGTTTTCACTTCCGGAGCCGTTTTGAGGCCTTAAATGATGGATTTTTGGAAAACATGTTTTTGATATGCAAGTTCCTTCAATATTGCACCTAAAATTAATATCCTCGATGATACCTTTCCAATGGGATATCATGCGCTTAAAACGGAGATCGTATGAAAAAGTTACGACCCCGAGAAGTTGATGTACTAACTTACCCAAACGGGGCCCACATGACTTTTGGAGCTTCATATCCTAGGGTTATGTTTTTGGATGTCTAGGGTTTGTGGCATTCCTACTTATTATAAAAATTCCTTTAGAGCCTCATTGTAATCATCTTCTTGCGAATGTGAGTAGTCGTCACATCTCTTCTCAGAGATAAGCTACCACCATTCTAGCGAGTCTTTCACTCTGTATTTTTACAGTGTCTGTACATTTATTTCATTAATATAAATCATGTATTACTATATATTTGTGTTTATGGTTTCTTATTTGATACATTTATGTTATATTATTGAATATCTACGATATCTCATGCATTTCTTTATTATATCTCCATTCTCATTTCGTGCAGAAAATAATCCAGATCAATATTAAGATAGAGTGCCTATATGTTGATTAAAGGTTGGAGAGCCTAGCATGTGATATGTATGTACACATGTATAGTGGTGTGCACTAAGGATAGCGAAAAAATAATGGGGAGAGGATGTAACACCCCAAGTTTTAATCCTTGTAGTATAATGTAATTTTATACATGTGATTTAGGCTGGTGAGCCAATGAGTTTGGGGTGAAGAGGCCATATTTATTACTATGGGAAAGTTCCAAACTATGTATTATGCACATTGAGATAATTAATAAATATAATAATCATTGGCTACGATATGAGAGGGATGATGACAATGGGGGGCTATGATTCCACAAGAGAGGGGGGCTAAAAGAGGGATCCAAGGGAAACCCATGTCATTCCCTAGGTTAATGTATAATTTACAAGTAATCCTTCCTTTAACTTATTAAACACTCAATCATTGAATTCATCTAAGAGGGTGGGTGTGAGAAGTCACATCCCATAGTTATATGGAGCATGGGGATGAAGTACAATTACAGGGGCATCACCCTATTGATCAATATCTTATCACATTCATTCATAAAATGGGTTTTAAAATTGTAAAAAATAGAATCATTATATTGTAGGTATTGGGGTGTGGGGGGGATGTCGGGTTAGGGGTTTTATAGGTATTGGGTAGGTATAAAAAGGGGTATTTGGTAAAAATAGGGGATATATAGTAAAAAAATAGTTTTTTTTTATTGTAAATATGTAACGAGAGGTGATCTGAAAATCCTTATATGCTAATTTATTTTTTAAAAATACTTTTTAACATATAACCTGATTCAAAATATTTCTTGATCATATTGACAACTTTGCATAACACTTGTGAATCTTTTGCTTATCCAAAAATTCATGAAATGATGAATAATTTGTAGAATAATGTGAGATAACTCATCAGAAAATAAAATAATTAATAAGAAAATATTTGATGATGGATTTCACCTCTCCTAGGATACATCTCCAAGTCCCCTTCAATAGTGAGATTTATCTTCATTGATCTCAAATGTCAAAAATTACAATGAAAAAGGACTTACAAAAAGCCAATATTGAAGTCATTCTTCAATTATGCTACTCAACCCTAGAAATAGAGGTTACCATTGAATTACTCTCGCAATTCTGAGAAAAATAATTATAAGCTCACCTATATTCTGAATTGTCTCAATATGACCCTCGTTAAATGTCAAATGATACACTATGGCTCTCATACATGGCAAGTTGAACTAATACTTTCATAGACACCATCTTAGCTTGAAAATAACATCACCACCTTGTTTCTCTCAAGAAAATGATAAAAATGAGTATAAACAAGGTTATTGGTGGACATTTCATGCAAAACAATGAAACTCCATGACTCAGACATCACTTGCAACCCTTAGCATGCAAAACGAGACATTTGTACCCTGCATCATACTCCATGAAAACTTGTCCTGCCTCAGAATTCATGCTCGGTCTAAATAGGCGGCACGTACCCAACCATGGTATGAACCTCATGATAACTACAACATCAAGTTAAAACCATTCCCTTGCAACATAAGGTTCCTTTGGTGCGTTGGTTAAGGCTTTGGTATGTGTGTGAAGAGGTCATGGGTTCGACCTCACAGACCTCACCCCCCTTTGACATTTTGTTATATGTTATGTATAGTATGGTTTTTAGGTTTGGGGGCATATTTGTTAGCTCTCCATGATTCCTAGAACATGGTTACATTGGATTTCAGATATATCGTGGGATGGGGGCTTATCCCTTGGCCATTTTCCCAACGAATAAGCCTTAAAACAAACTTAAATATATTGTGTGATACATATGGTTAAGAACCAATGGTGTGGTATATTCATGAGGCCATTGTATTTTCATGTGTGAGGTTGGGGGTTCGACTCTAGTCGACCCATAAAAAATTTGATAAACCTTAGCCATGAAAGGACAATGGGAGACTGCCACATGGTGGTCTCTCATTGGTCCACCTTTTCCTATGCGAACATGCCACATGTCGAAACATGATTGGTCCATGTCACCTACCTAGTTGAACGTACAACCTACCAACTCATCCTTGTATGGACGTGCCATACGTCACCCTTCCAATGGTGTCATGTGTCACCCCTTTTTGACCATTTTTACCCTATTTGACCAAAACTTTGAAGAGCCGTATCTTTCTCATATGAAATCCGTTTGAGGCAATTTTTGCGTCATTGAAAACATATCACTGAGCTCTATGCAATGAAGTTATTTTCAAGAGAATTTGAGATGGTAAAATTTTGATCATTTCTAGATCCTCCTAGATCTCTTTGAGTATTTTGGATCCTCCTGGATCACACCTTCCCACTGAAGAACTTTTATACATCCAAAAGTATTTATATTTCAGCAAATTAGTGATGATAACTCTTTCTCACTCTTCCACCTTGCTAAATTTATTTTCACGTTTTATTCAACAAATTAGTGATGATAAGGCTTCTTTATTCTTCCATCTTGTTTAAATTTGTCTGATCCCCATCTTGGTCTTGATCATTCTAGACCTCCATATAGGATTTTGGATCGTGGATAGATATTTGATGTTCTTATTGAACTTTCAAAAGCTCAAGGGAACCAATCTAGATCAATGTACTTATGGATGTTTCTCTGGAACATGGTTCTAACTCTGGCTCCTGGAAATAGCTCTGAGTCTGACTCTTTGCTCCTATATACTAGCATTAGTTTATATCTATCTCCGATTTTGGATCATTGATTCCTTCATCACAAAAGTATGGTCATTAATTCTTTTCTATGAAATATCCATATCTAAATCCTGACTCAACATCCACTCCCATCTCCTTATCTATTGAAGATATTCCATCTCAAAAATCATGAAACCAAGTTGAATGTTGATCTATTCCTAACCCATCTGGATTAAATTTTCATGTACTACTGATGTATCTGTAGGAGTCTATGAATGAATCACATGTTCATTTAATCTATCCTTCCCTGAAAGAAAACCCAAACATGTTTTCAACAAACATCTATACCACTTGACTTTCTCATGCTCACGGTATACATATACATGAACATGTAATACAATATTGGAGATGTTTATAACATAAAGTATACTTATTTCACCTTACCTATTTATAAAGAAGACTATTTATTTACCATCTCTAGGAAGACAATGTATAGCTATGATGCTCTTCCTGCTCTCGATCTACATGTTCCAATTGTCTGTACTATTCCATTCTTTTTCCGTTATTACTTTATAATAAGAATGATATTACATACACAATTCGATACATATGTAGTTCATTAGTTGTTAATAATAAAAATATAATAAAAATTGTCTACATTGTTGTCGAAGGACTTTATAAATCCTTATAAGATTCCTCTCTCTCTCTTGAAATTCCCTAAAAGTGGCCATATAGAAATCCCTACAAGATTCCTCTCACTCTTGAAATTCTCTAAGGGGTGGCTAACAAGCCTTCCATTACAACAACAAAAATAGACTCAGAAAATATTTAGATATGCATACTAACATTTCGAGTTACAAATATACATATTTACAAATTATTTCCCAAAATGGAATCTTTTATGATACCTATTACCTATCCAGATAGGTGGGTTCTTCATGGACTCATTCTTCCATTAGTACTGGAAGGATTCTCACAACTTCTTATCTAGGACAATTCCTCTGAAAAAAAATCTGAATTTGACATTGAATCTTACCCTGAATCTAAATAGCCGTTGGATCCAATTATAGGTATTCCCAATAACCTATACAACCTCTCCTTTCGAACACCAAGAACTATTTTTGTGTCGTGAGAAACTTCCTTTGAATACACAAGTATTTGTCTATCTTGGAACACAATTGCATATCCTTCATATTCGAAATATGAAACTGAGAGTAAGTTTACTTTCAAATATGGAACATATAGCATATGTTCTATTCCTATAAATCCTCTTGACTCGAGCTTGAATATTACATATCCAAACCCTCTTAATACTTGTCTGGTGTTAGTTCCATATCCTACATATCAATCTGTGTCAATTTATAATAAAGTAAGGAATATTGATCCATTCCTGTCATGTGGTGAGACGAGTCACTATCCATGAACCATACCTCGATGTATTAATATGTTACACTATTAAGACTAGCCATTAGGAAGAATTATTTCTCAAGTCTCTCAACAAGACTATAAACTTTACTCGAGGTTGCTACCTGTCTTCTTGTAAATGTATTTACATTTTCCTAGTTCTTCTTTGGACATAAGTGTGTATAAAGAATCCAAAACTTCTCTATCTTATGTCCTCTCTTACCAAAATAAGAGAAGAAATTATTTTTACCATCTCTGAACCACGATCCTTTCTTGCCACTTTCCTTATTCTTTTGTCTTGGAAAATTACTTCCACTTCTAGACTTCTTCTTGGATGGGTTTTCTTTCTAGGATTGTATTCTCTGACATTTCTCCATACTATGGTTACTATTTCCATAGGAAGCACATGAATACATAGACCATAAATTCATGTTAGTCTTACTAGTGGGAAATTTCTTAATCCCCTCTATGGAATGCACATCTCTTCCTAGAGATGTCTGAAATTTGTTACCTTTCCCTAGGTTGGAAGGTAAGGCCAACTACTTATGAATGATCTCTTCATTTGAAGTTATCCCTACTTCAGTCATCCTAGAACATTCGCCATATTAACGAGGAGAAGAAGAATATTATGAATTATCTTCCTTAGTTACTATATATAAGCCTTTCATAGGAGATAGTCTCTCTTGCATAGGGGACTTTTCATTCTCTACTTTCCCAACTTCATAGAATGGTGCCAATATCTGTTCCTTCGTTTGCAACTTTCTTTCCAATTCACAAAAAATACCTCTATGGAATTCTTCATGACATATCAATCGATATTTAAGCTTCTGCTTCTCCTCCTTGAGAGATTGTAGTTGCATCCTTAATTTAGAATTCTACTTTTGAATCTATTGGTTCACGTCCTT
Organism: Picea engelmannii; assembly: GCA_009831015.1. Taxonomy (NCBI): domain Eukaryota; kingdom Viridiplantae; phylum Streptophyta; class Pinopsida; order Pinales; family Pinaceae; genus Picea; species Picea engelmannii. Next base: position 108,829 of record ML783689.1, read on the forward strand.
CTGGAACCTTAACTTCATAAGAGATTTACTCATGTTGTCTTCTACAACAAAGATATCGTAAACAAGGAGTTTTCAAACACCTTCACCAACTTGAGTCTTAAAGCTCATCACATTCACTTGCAAACAATTGTCAAACTAGCTCTTATACCAACTTGATACAAAAATCCTTAGATGCTAATTTATTATTTAAACATATTTTTTAACATCTAACCCAATTCAAAATATTCCTTGATCATATTGACAACATTACGGAACACTTGTGAATATTTTACTTATCCAAAACTTCATGAAATGATGAATAGTTTGAAGAATAATGTGAGATAACACAACATAAAATAAAATAACTAATAATACAATATTTGATGACAAACTTCACCTATCCTAGGTTACATCTCCAAGTCCCCTTCAAGAGTGAGACTTCTCTTCATTAATCTCAAATGTCAAAAATTACAATGAAAATGGACTTAAAAAAAGCTAATCTTGAAGTGACTCTTCAATTATATAGCTAAAACATAGAAACAAAGGTTACCATTGAATTCCTCCTGAAATTATGAGAAAAACGAGTATAAACTCGACTATATTATGAACTGGCTTAATATGAACCTCTTTACATGCCAAATGATGCACTTTGGCTCCCATACATGGAAATATGAACTAAGACTTTCATAGAAAACATATTAGCATGAAAAAAACATCATCATCATGTTTCTCTCAAGAAACTGAGAAACGTGAGTATAAACAAGGCTATATTTGGACATGGCATGCAAAATGATGAAACTCCATGACTAAGACATCTCTTGCAACCCTTCGCACACAAAACAAGATATTTGTATACTGCATTGTTCTTTGTGCAAACTTGTCCTTCCTCGGAATTTGTACCTAGTCTAAATATGGTGTAGACCCAACCATGGTCCAGACCTCATGCTAACCGTGAGATCAAGTTAAAACCATTCCTCTAGGAATCTCCACAACATAAGGTGTGTTTGGCATGTTGGTTAAGGATTTGGTATGTCTAGGAGGAGGTCATGGGTTTGACATCGTGGACCTCTACCCCTTTTGAAATTTTGTTATATGTTATATATAATATGGTTGTTAGGTTTTGTAGCATAGTTTTTATCTCTCTGCAATTCTTGGAACATGGTTACATTAGATTTTAGATATACCATGGGCTAGGGGCTTAGCCCTTGACCCTTTTCCCACCAACTAAGCCTTAAACAAAACTTAAATATATTGTGTGCCACAAATGGTTAAGAACCAATGGTGTAGTGTATTGGTGAGGCCATTGGATTTTCATGCATGAGGTTGGGGGTTCAACTCAAGTTGACCCATCAAAGTTTTGATAAACCTTAGCCATGAAAGGCCAATGGGAGTCTACCACATGGCAATCTCTCATTGGTCCACATGTTCTTGTACAAACATGACACATGTCAAAACATGATTGGTCTATGTCACCTACCTAGTCATATGTACAACCTTCCAACTCATCCTTGTATGGAGGTGCCACATGTCACCCTTCCAGTGGTACCACGTGTCACCCCTTTTTTACCTTTTTGACCCCATTTGACCAAAATGTTGAAGAGCCATATATTTCTCATACAAACTCCGCTTGAGACAATTTTTACACTGTTGGAAAGCTCTTTCAGAGCTATACAAAATGAATTTGTTTTCAAGATCATTTTAGACAATCAAATATTGAGCATTTCTAGACCCTCCTAGATCTCTTTGAGTGTTCTGAATTCTCCTGAATCAGGAGGGGGGTTGAAAAAAGGATTTTGGGAGGTATTTATCAATATCTAGTGAAATTAGAGGCATTATTTAATATCCCATGAATGCACATGATATTTCACAGGTTCACTAAGTGGAGGCCCCATGATTGTGAGTACAATCCTCTTTCGGAAGAATGTGAGTCAAGGAAGCATGGTTGAAGAAGGAAATCCGAGTAGGAAAAGAGGAAACTTTTTACAAGTTGATTTTCGGAAAAAAGTGTTGGAAGATTGATTGTTGTCATTGATGTCAACCCTAGTCATGGGTTTTGGACCGCAAGATTGATAAAGGTATTTGGACATGAAGGAAAATGCACATGCATATACAACACCCATG
>ML783689.1:127120-143752 GCA_009831015.1 Picea engelmannii
TGCATCAACCTATACCTCAACCTGTAATCAACCTGTACCATAAACAAGTGCATCAACCATGCACCAACCTGTAATCAACCTGTACCATAAACAAGTGCATCAACCATGCACCAACTTGTAATCAACCTGTACCATAAACAAGTGCATACAACCATGTACCAATCATGTACCAATCATGTGTTAACTAATCATCAAATATGACTCATCAATATGTACCAACATCATCAACTATACACCTCATGTATGTGCGCCAACTCATCAACTACTTGTCTCAACCATGCACTCAACATGTAACACAACCAAAAGTCCTCATCAATTTCATCATCCAAATATGATTTGTAGCTCTGTAATAGACCTTGTATATATGATCACATTCCTAAAAATCTTCCTTAACTTTAAAAACAAGATACTAGCATTTTCATCAAACTTTTCTTTAGTGTCACATGCCTAGTTTTGGATTAGTCAAAAACCCTAACTTGAAGTAATCATAACTTTGAACCTGTAGTGTATAAAGATCTGAAAATGATACACAATTTTCTTCAGTGTGTTTTATGCAATTAATCCAAGTTTCACTACTTGGAACCTCTCAGAAAATGAGTTATAACAAAAATGACATACTTTGTTGAATTCTGGCTTATTCTAGAGAGCGACCTTGTAGAGCGTTCCACGCACAAAATATTTGATGAATTGATCTAAAATTATTCCCAAAATACTAAAGACTGTACCCTAAGCAACACATTTTTTCTCACTTAATTTGGATCTGTTATGAATAAGTTATGACGTTTTTACCCGAAACACCTGATTTTGACTAGTTTCAGGACTGGCCACAAAACCTATTTTCCACGGAGTTTAACTCCCAAAATAAAACAACCCAAAAGATAAATTTTTTACCACAGATACATGGATATGTTTTCTCACTTGCATAGAAATTTCACAGTCTAAATCAATATAGAAAAAAATTTATAGCGAAAATGGTGAGATGAACTATAAATAACATACCTTAGAAAACACCATCAAAAGAATTTATCCTTCCTCGCATTTCGGCCTTCTTTTCTTCACCTTCACTCAGAATTCTGGTTTAGATATCCTTGGTTACCTCAGACACATATATATATTAAATATTCTCAAGTGTTATTCAAATGAGAGAGCCTTTCCTCTTATTTATACTCTCCAAGTAGCTTCCTTAAAAACATCTTCTAGGTCAGTTGGTCCACTTTCCTTATTCTAGGGTTGGGTCCACTTCTAATTTCTCCATTAAATTTATTATTGAAACAATTTATTTTGTATTTTGAATTATAATACACTCATCAATTCACTTTATTATTTTCCTTTTAAAATCTCTTAAACCACTTTGACTACTTTGACCTTTTGGGGCTTCTAGATGACATATGAGGGTCCTCCAACTTCGTAAGGCCATAAATCTCAAACTGTGAGGAGTTATGTGACGTTCTACATACCATCAGAAATGGCATGAAATTTACTATCCATATAGAATGGTATTATATGAAAATATAGCATAACTCATACCATTACCCATCAAACAAACTTGGGTCCACTACCCAAACCTGGGGTCTCCAACTTCTCATGGCCATAACTCTCTAACCGTGAGGAATTATGTGACGTTCCACATACCACCGGAAATGACATGACAAACACTATCCATCTAGGATATTTTCCTTGAAAAATTCACTTTCCTTCATCTCATTATTCCACAATTAAGCATGGGTTCTCTTACTCCACAAAGCATCTTCTCGTGAGGGCTTTCACCATAAGTGGACCACTTTGGAGTTCATCCATATTTATTTGTTATCAACCATGACAAAACAATAATGAGTCATATTTGCATAAAACAACATTGGGTCCATTACCTAAACCTTTGTGCTATGGGGATTTCTTCAAGTGTTGACATCAATGACAACCAACCTTAATCAATAGTCATTTTGCATGCTCTTTCCATTAGGGGGATTCCCAAGTATTTTGTTGGGAGCGTTTTGCGTTCAAACCCCAAAATTCTTGCCAAGCTTCTTTGAATTGCAGGGTTGGTATTGAAGAAATAGATCATGGATTTGGAGTGATTGATCTCCACTCCTGAGGCTTCCCCAAACTCTTCTAATATTCTTTTATAGGATTTTTCTTCCTTGACCATGGGTGTGCCATGGAGTAAGGTGTCATCAACGAACTGTTGGTGCATGGAGGTAGGGCAGTTTTCGAAAGGTTTGATGCCTATTATTTCTCCTGTTTTTGTTGCACTTTTTATGCTTCTACTGAGTCCTTCCATCATCAGAATGAACAGTAAGAGTGATAGCGAGTCTCCTTGTCTGATTCCTCTTGAAGTCCATAAGGGTTTGACTGGGGCTTCATTGATTAAGAGCGAGCAACTTGTCTTTGAGACTAGGCTAACAATCCAGTTGATCTAGTGTTGTGTGAAGCCAAAGGATTCTAGAGTCTTGACCATATAGTGATAGCTAATTTTATCATAAGCCTTTGCTAGGTCAAGTTGGATTATCACCCCCCCTCTCCTTTGAATTTTTAGTGTGTGTATCAGCTCATGGGCATGGATGATGATGTCCAAAATTTTTTGCCCTTCTACGAAACCCAGCTGTTCCTGTTAAATCAGTGTGTCTAGGAGAGGTTTCAATCTATTGGCTATGAATTTGGAGATAATATTGTAAATCACATTGCAGAAAGCTATGGGTCTATAGCAGCCCGGGGTCCTTGCTTCATTTTCTTTGGGGATTAGCGTAATCATTGTGGCATTTAGCGCTTTCATAATGGAGGCTGAACGTTTGGAGTCTTCCACCACCCTATAAATGTCATGTTTGACCACTTCCCAGTAGGATTCAAATACTTCGACCGTGAAACCATTTGGACCCGGGGCCTTTCTGTTGGGCATCTCCTGGACCACTTGGTCAATTTCCTCCTTAGTGATGGGTTTGTTTATATTGATATTTTGTTCCTTGGTAACTAGTCTAGGGATGTGTTGAGTTATCCTTTGTATGGCCTCTGTTCAGTCTTAGTTGGGTTCTTGGGCTATCCTGTGAAAGTGATTTACCAATATATTTTCAATCTCCTTGTGGGATTCTCTCTCGATCCCATCCTGATCCTGAATTTTCAGGATTTTGTTATGGGTTCTTCTAGTAATGGTTGTTCTATGAAAAAACTTGGTATTCCGCTCTCCTTCCTTTAGCCACCTAATTCTGGACTTTTGGTGCCAGAGAGTCTCTTCTTGTTGGAATATTACTTCCCATTCTTGGGACATTTGGATCTCTTCCCTTTTTTGATTGTATGTATATCCCTCATCTATGCATATATTTCCTGGAGTTTCCTCATTCTGTCTTCAATATTTTTTTTTCTTGTTTTATTTTTCCAAATATTTGGTTGTTCCACTCCTTGATTTTATGTTTGATGTACTTGAGTTTATTATATAGTTTGAATATCCTTCTCCCTTTCTCTGTTTGTTCCTCCCTCCACCATTGGTTGATGTTCTCCTTGAAGGTGGGATGTTTGATCCAAAATTTCTCAAATCTGAAAGGTCTATTCTTCAGTGTGGTTTGGAAGTTTTCTTCCAATTGCACTGGCCAATGGTCAGATAGCCCCAGGGAAGGATGTTGCAGTCTAAAGTTAAACCTTTCAGAATGATGGACTCCGACACTAAGAATCTGTCTAGCCTTGTTGCTACCTGATGTTTATTTATCTGTTTGTTGTTCCAGGTGAACTGGCCATTCCTGGTTCTGATGTCCACCATCTCCATTGTATCAATGAAAGTTGAAAAGTCTTCCGCATCTCTATCCAGTTTCATGGTGCCTCCTTTTTTCTCTACTAGTGTCATGATGATGTTGAAGTCCCCTACCAGGATCTAGTGGAGGTTGTTGGAATGTACTTTTAGGTTTTCTAGGTCTAGGAGAATTCTTCTCTTTTCCTCCAACCTCTGGGGTCCATACACATTAGTGCATAGAATCACCTCCATGTTACCTATGATTTGCATGTTAACTGAAAGTGTGTGTCTGGTGGCTTCGACTGCTAGTATATTCATCACTTGTGGGTTCCAAAAAGTGAGAATACCGCCTGCCATCTGTTTTCCTTCGACAACCAACATCTTGTGCTTGTTCCATTGTTTCTTGTTGATTGTTTCCATTCCATCTATAGTCCATTTTGTCTCTTGGTTGAAACAGAGGTTCGGTTGTTCCTTCCTCACTCCATTTTTAAGGATTCTCTTCTTTGATGGGATATTTAGGCCTCTAATATTCCATGTTATAATCTTAATTTAAAAATGCGGGGAGAGTTGGGAAAGAGCCTTTTGATCTTACCTAAGTTTATCAACAGAGATCCTAGTTCCTGTAGGGCTACGCTATTGGATTTCCTTCCTTTATTCCTTCTCATCTTCTTGGGTGAGAGCTATGGTTGTCCCTCACCTGCTTTGATTCCTAGGTTTCCTATCTCCCCATGCATGTGCTTGATCCCTCTGGATTTTTCTTCCTCCCTTAGGAGGAAGAGGTATTGGATATGATCTAGTTGCTCTGTTGGTAAATTGTCTATGCCCTGCCTTTTCCATTGCTCTACTATGTTCAAGAGATCTATTCCTTCCCTTTCCATAATATCTCTGAGATCATGATCTTCTGTACCTACCTCACTTGTTGTCATTTTCGCATCTCCGTCTGCCTCCTGCATGGGGGTGTTGGCATCTCTGGTTTCTCTGTCCATAGGAGTTGTGATACCCCCATGTTCCATCTTATTTCTTGGACTATTTGTGTTCTCATTTGTTGCTTGTTCCCTAGATTCTTTAGCTTTTGCCTTTTCCTTTCCTCCTTCTTCACCTTTGTTGGTCTTGTCCCTCCCTTTTGTTCTAGTCCTGGCTTCTGGATTGATTCCTGTTGGGGCTTTACTTGGTTTCTTTTTTTCTTTGTTTCTGTGGTTCGACTTTATAAACCCATCCTCATCCTGTTGTATTTTGGTGTTTTCCACTTCTTTTTTTTTATTGAGAGGACATTCTTTGAATAGGTTTCCACGTTAATGGCATCTTCTGCATTTGAATTGGATATTCTCGTAGTCGATGCTTTGTATCCATTCCTCATCCCTTAATTCTAGGCTTATGGCTTTTGGGAGTGTCCTCGAAACATCCATCTCTATGCAGATCCTTGCATAGGAGGTATATCTCCCTTTTAGGGTTTCTTTCGATGTCTTCACATATTTTCCAAGTTCATTCCCAATTGGTTCAAAGGTGGAGGGAAGTCAATATTCTAGTGGCAAGGATTAAAGCCTTAGTCAGACGGGTACATTCTTGAAGGTTTCTTTCTCTGTGTAGAATGTTTGCTTCCATGGACACATGTACAATCCTGCTGAGGCATGGAAGTATGCCCCCCCTTCAAAGACTTTATCCCTGTCCTCCAAGTTCATGAATATTGCTGTGAAAAATCCTTTCGACCTCAGGTGGAGTTCCACTTCCCTGCTTTGATTCCATTGATATTTTATCCACAACATTCTTTATGTGGGCCACAAACCCATGAACTTTCAAATTAGTGCATGTGTCTTCATCTGGTCTCGATAGAGTTGTGTTTGTGGATCTTCCAATATAACCTTGGCTATCCGTGTTGTTTTAGGTTTACACAGGTTGCCCCCTTCTACCCCATTGGGGTTTGATCATTCTTCCGCATCATTCTGGGTTTCTCTGGCTTCTTCCCCCATGTGATTCATTTTTTCTTGGTTGCTTTCATGATTCTTTTCCGGTCCTGATCCTAAGGTGCTTGTCACTAGTTCCTTGAAACCTACACATCATGGGTCGTTCCCCCTTTCCATCACTACCTACTTGTATGAGGGGGTTCCATTACCAGCCCCTTTTGTAACCATGTTGTCCTCTGGTGTGACCGTGACTACCAAACCCTAGCTTGCAGTTGCTCCAAACCCTATCTCTTAATGATATGCGGGCTTGGCCTAATTAATCTTTGTTCCATGACTAGACCAAGTCCTTGGTTGGGTTTGAGCAAAATAAAGTTTGCATTTAACAATAAAATCATAATTATAGGGTGTTTAAGAAATGATTTTGTTTCATGTGAGAGTTAGTCAAATGACCATAGGTAAAGGTTATGGTTCATGGGAGTATATGAGACATGTTAGTTATTAACATAGATGAATATATATTAGTGGTATATGATCATAAAATCAAAGTGATTGGACGAATGATTTAGGATTAACCATCATCAAAATAGAGTATGGTAGATTCTAGGCATTTATCATGATAAAACATGTCTTATAAGTAGATTAGGAAATTATAGGGTGGGAATTATTCAATTTTTAATGAATAATTTAATATGAAGTGAAAATTAGGATGGGTTAGAAATGAATGGAAATAGCATAAATAAGCTGTCTTTTTAAGATTCCTTTGATTTTGAGGAGTAAACATATCAAAATACCAAATACCTCATATATACCGAACCTTTATTGTTGTAATGAATCAGTTAACTTTGAATATGGCCCTTGAAGATTCTTGACCTTAGAGTAAGTGCACATGTTGAGTTTGTAACCTAGTTCATATTGAATGTTCTAAACACTCTTGAATTGGTCTTATTTTCTAGAACAAGTATTCATTACTGGAATATGTGTTTTAATACAAGAAATAAGAAGACTTATTTTCTGTTATTGAATCAAGACTATTATGTTTCTATTGAATCAAGGAAAAGCATGTTCTTTCTAGTGAAACAAATAAAACTTACTAATGAAACTAATCATTGATAAGTGTGATTAGATTTATTGAAATAACAGATCTTTGGAAGAAATGATAGGAAATCTATACAAACTCTTGAATTCCTGTAATTTATGGGCAATTGAACACTCTATTTATTGTGAACTTTGCCAACTAGTTTTTGTGTTTTCAAACAGAGTTCATGTTCAGTTGCACCAAGGGTCTAGTTTTCAAAAGTGAACCTTATTGTTTCTATTTTTATTTATTTATATTCAAATTTTTATAGGAAAAATAAATTCAGGATGGAACATGAGTAAGAGAATTACCCCTCTCTCTCACAACTCCCATCTTGGATTGCTGAAGTAAAGTAGAAATAAAATCATCTTGTGACATAGTGTTATTGTAGAATTCAAATATGTGACCAATGACCACAAATTAAATTCATGTACCGTCAATTTTTTTTATCCTCACAGATCCATTATCAAATATTGAGTTAACTTCATAAGGACCAAGCCAGTGACTGGTGAACTTACCTTTGAAATATTTGAATCTTGAGTCAAAATGTAAGGCCCAATCACCATCTTTGAACTGATTCTTTTCAATAAATATATAATACCATTTTTCATGTTGTTGTTGTACAAGAGTGGTCTTCCGCAAGGCACCCTAGCATATCTCATCTAGCTCATTCAATTGCAAAATTATTTGTTGTTGAGATTTAAACATATTTAATCCTAACTTTGCTGCAATCTCGAAAGTATTTTCTGAAATTCAATGGGGAGAAGCACTTGTTTTTCATATACCAACTCATATGGGGTGAAACCAGTACTATTTTCCCATTTAGCTATATATGCCACAAGTCCTCTAGAATTTTTCCTGCCCAATATGTCAAATGAATCTGCACTATCTTCATTAAAATCCCTTCTAAAACCTTGTTTGTAGACCCCACTTGGCTATTGGCTTGTGGATGATACAAATTATACTTTCGATGTTTGATTTTATATTGTTGGACAATTGAATGAACTAGCTTGGATGTAAAATTTCTTTAGGCACTCCCAAAAAAAGCAAAAAATATCTTCAAACAATTGACTATTCAGTTGCATGAGGTAGATATTTTACTTTTGCCCATTTAGTAACATAATCTTCACAAACTAAAAGGTACCCCTTCCTCCCCGATACAGGATTTATGGGCCCTACAAAGTATAAGGTCCATTTCTTGAAAGGTTCTACAAGGACTTGTTGTTGAAGAATTATTTCATTTGTTGCAGCTAAACGACCCATCCTATGGAAAATTTCACAACTCTTGATGTACTTTTTAGCATCTCTAAAATGAGTGGGCCAATAGTATCCCAAGAGAGGATTTTTTAGGTTTTCCTCTTGTCTAAAAAGTATCCACCACATGGGTCATCGTGGCATGCCTTCAAGATATTGAACATCTCATCTTCTTTGACACATTTGTGGATAATCAAGTCTACTCCAATGTAGAAAATATCTCCTCGAATATAGGAGTATTTTTCATTTTGTTTGATAAATACTTTGCTTCTCCTTTGGTGAAAAATGCGGTGGAAGTTTTCCTATGGACAAATAATTTGCAATGTCAACAAACTATGGAGATTTAATAGAAATTTAAAATACATTTTCATTGGGAAGAATATATACTATAGGAACAATCTCATCGGGATTATTGATAGGGGAAAGGAAATCTAATTGATATAGAGATATTAAAACTTAGTATGAAAATATGGTTTCTTCTTTTCTTTATTCCAGAGTAACACCAATTGATCTTTCCGGAAATATTTGATAGTAGTGCTCTGATAAAAATACTTTTTAAATATTTCTTGTCTTTTGTTCATGGCTATCAATGATTCTGCACTTTGTTCTTCCAACTGTATTAATTGATTATATCGAGCTTGGAGAGGGGAGTCTTCTTCCATGTATTCAATTCTTATATAAATTAATAGTTCATTCATCTCAAGATGTATAGGAATTCTAGCTTCAAACAATAATTCCAAAGATCTTAACATCTTAACATAATGTCACCAACATTTCTTCAAACAATAATTCCAAAGATTAATACATACTGATTGGTGTTCATTTTCAAGGCTCTCCTTTCTTTAGAGGAAATTTCAACATGAAAGTGTCTAGACTCCAGGTAAAATATAATGTCCTTGTACATTCATACTTTGGTATGGACATATTTTTCATGATAGTATCATTTGAATGAGGAGGATTTTTATTGACATCTTCAATACCAGTCATTATCTTGCATAGCCCTTTTATGGCTTAGATGGCTTTGTGAGGTTTGATTTCTATATCATATTATAGAATCTTAGTTAGCCATTTGTCCCATCTTCCCTCTCTAAATTGTTGTTTTAAAAACATTTTGATAGGAGCATGTGGTACATAGGTAATAATATGAGCTGATAAACTGCATGTTTTGAAGTGAGAAATTACTTTGACCAAAGAGAAGGCTTGATTTTCAATGGTGGAATATTTCAATTCATAATTATGTAAGGTTTTTCTCATAAAGGAAATTGGAAGTTCTCCCCCCTTTGAATTATTTTTAGTAAGTATGGAGGCAATAGTATTTTCTGAGGAAAATGAATACAATATGAAATCCTTATCAAAATATGGACTAACAAAAACATGAGAAATGGTGATTTCATATTTGATGTTTGTAAAGGTCTTTTGAGTCTCTTTCATCCATTCAAATTTCTAATATTTCTTTAAGAGCTTATTCATTGGCTTTACAATTGTAGAATAGTCTAGAACAAATGTTCGCACAATATTTATCTTCCAATGAGTCTTATTTTTTATTCTTCTCTCGAGGAACAAAGGTAATATTGAAGGAAACAAATCAATCTATAATATCCCAAAATATTTTTTCATAATGATTCAACTTCTCCTTCTTAATAGTGTACCTTTTTCTAATGTAGTTAATAATCAACTTTGAATCTCCAGTCACCACCAAATCATTAAATTGCATTTGAAGTGCTAGGCTCAATCGTTTAATTAATGCTTCATACTCAACGTCATTATTGGTGCAAGGGAACTCAAGTCTAATTTCATGTGGATAAATGCAATATTGAGGACTTTTAAAAACAATTCCAACTCCAACACCAGATTTATAACAAGAACCATCAAATGACATTTTCCAAAACCCTTGGAAGCTATTGTCTTCATTTTGTATGGGAGAACCCAATTTCTTTGTATTTAAGACAAAATAATTTCCAATCCAAACATAAATATATTTATGCATCATTTCAACTTCTTTCATTTCAAATGATGTTGGATTTCTCCATTCTCATGGTACTTTGATCAACATTCAATGTCTGTTTGGGAGCATCATGCAACTCCCATCATTCATTATGTACCCTCCAATCATTGAGCACCAATATTTTCCAAGGACAACACCATATGTTAGAGGAATATAAACCACTATTATGGTGAACATTGTTGTAATATGTGGTGTTGCACATATCCAAGCATAAAAGTCTTTTATTTTACCATAAGCTTGTACTATTTTTTAATCAATGGCACAAATTCTTTCACCCGTCTCATAGTACTTTGTGCATTCCATTCCAAGATCCTCCATTATAGATAATGTCATAATACCTTTATTGTCTCCACTATCAAACAAGCAAGTATGCAACGCAAAATCATGATTCTCCGATGATATGTAAAATGTTGGAACCTTTCCTCTTGGTCTTGTTGGTACAAAAATTTGTTGTTGTTTTGTGTTTATAACATCCATTTCTATCCTCAGACCATATGAACTTGTATCATCCAAAATATTTAAAATATTTTCTCTTTGTTGAGGTATATTGACTACCTCCATGAATGACAGAGTGATTTGAAGCTTAGTTAAGTCATCAACCACATTATAAGTCATTTGTAGTGGTCTTTTGGGACGATTTTTAATTGGATGTTTCTTTGTTGTTTCAAGAGTATTATCCTTTTCTTTTTCCTTTTCATGTTGATATCTAGGGTTGAATTTGTTTTCTTGATTCATTTTTTGAACAACATTGTCCTGCTCTATATAATCATACTCTTCTTGTTCATCGAGAATTTAAAAATATGATGAAATTTCTTCCATTTTCACTGATTCTAATATTTGATTTTTTTCATTGATCGAATCTTGATTGAATTGGTCATTTTCTTCAAAAAATCGTATTCTTCAATTTCTTCTAGCATGAAAACATTTTCATTTGGAACTCATTGTGATCTAGGTCCGTGCTCTTCATTTCTCTGATTTCTATTAACTATGTTTATGAAGTTTGGCTGCACAGTCCTTGCATATTGATGTTGTGGAAATATATTATCATCTTGTTCAACAAGACATGTATTCGAATAAAGGATGAACACCTTCAGTAGCCACTCACACAACTAGATCAAATATCAACACACCGATTTTTTTATGTGGTAAAACTCCTGTGGGGAACCATCCATATCCCCAACCAACGAGGCCACTTGGAGAAATTTATTAGTGCAAAATAAAATATTACAGAGAGATTTATAAGAGAGTTTATCACTATAAATCATCAAAAAATTACCCTCCATGCTCTTTAAATAGATATCATGGACCAATTGGGTAATAATATACAGATCAATGTAGCCATTAATATCGAGGAGAATATGAATCGTCAGTTCACTCTATGTTGGGAACATATTGTGATCATCGTATTACCTAACTACAAATGCATACTAAAGAAACACACTAAGAAACTCGCTTTTACCTATTGACACATTAGACCAAGGTGATAATAACTAACAAGTAAGTTTCTAAATATCCTAGCATCCCCACTTAAGAACAACTTGGGATAAGATTGAAGAATTTACAAAGGTGATACAATAGGGAAAGGAAGGAGGCATTAGAGCCTATATTCCCTTAATGAAAACTTCCTGAACTCCTAACATAGATTGAAGTTTTAAAAACCTCTCTTATGTAAAATACTTTGTGAAAATTTTTGCAACTTGATGTTCTATAGGGGAAAATAACACTTCAAGAACTCGATCATGAATGGGTGTTTTGATGAAGTAAATGTGTAGCTTGATGTGTTTTCTACGTTGATGTTGAACTAGATATTTGGTGAGCTTGATGGCACTCTAATTGTCACATCAAAGGGTGGTCAAATGTTGTTTCTCAAAGACAAACTCTAAAAGGATCCATCGAAGCCACAAGGCTCCTTGACTTGCATTAACCATTGCTTGATACTTGCCTTCTACTAAAGAAAGAGTAATAACATGTTGCTTCTTATGGTCCCAAGTGACAGGTATTGAAACAAGGATAAAAACATAACCCGCAGTAGACTTTCAATCATCAGGGTCGTCGACCCAATTTGAATCAGTGAAAGAAACCAATAAAGGAGACCCCCCCTGGAGTTGTAATGTATCTNATTTTTCAAGAGAGATGATATTATATATATATATATATATATATATATATATATATATATATATATCCACAACTGAAAGATAGATATCCACATAAAAACAAGATATATCCTTAGGGAAACTCTCAAGGGGGAGAAAACCCTACAAAAATTTCCTTAGTATAGATTTCTCCAACATGTACAATGTTATACAATCTTCTTTCATGAAATCAAGACCAAAGAAACCCAACCATAAACCAAGAATAACCTCCTAGATAAGTGCATACTACTCTCTTGTAATTATATTCAATGAGTGATCAAAATGACTCGATATAACCTCTATTTATACTCTAAAAGAACTAAGAGACATGACTTATCAACAAACCCTTTCACAAGTTCACTTAGGAATAACCAATACAATTACACTTAGGAACAACTTCCGAAATTACATAAAATCTCAACAATCCCTCTTAATGAGGAAGGTATTCTATCTAGCATAGACTCTAACACTGTCGCCATCCACATGAGCTCATGACCATTGACTGTCAGACACACAAATATATACATCACAAAAAATCCATAGTGACTTCACAACATGCATCCAGGGTCGGTGGGTATCTCTCCAATAGCTACAACATGTCATCATGAGAATATCCAGTTTCCTGCAGAAAACTCAGATATCTTATGCATGACATCTAGTACCCTGCGATAACATATGTACCTCATCTCTTCAACATGCATCCAAGGCCGGTGGGTAGCTCTCCAATAGATACAACATGTCATCATGAAATCCACTACCCTGCGATAACATCTGGAGCCATCACTCCCTCTAAAGAGGGACTACACTGAGCTTGTCCCTGAAGTACTCGAACTCCATCCTTGACAACAACTTTATCACCACATCTACAACTTGTTCATTGGTAGCCACATATTGGAGCCTCATTGCTCCCTTCGACACCATATCGATGATATAGTGATACTTTATTTCAATATACTTTGACCTATCATGAAACACGGGGTTCTATGACAACTTTATACAACTCTGGTTTCCGCACAAGATACAAGTCACCTCCGTTGCAATATCGAATAATCCAGTCAACAATTTCTGAAACCACAGTACTTCATGATTTTCTGCACATACTTCCACATACTCTACCTCAGCCTTATTGAGTGCTACACATGACTGCTTCTTACTGATCCATGAAATCATACTGGATCCCAAAGTGAAGCAACATGCCAATGTACTTTTCTGGTTTGCAACAATACCGACCTAATCTAAATTTGAATATCCAAGTAAATTGATATCACTGTTTGCAACAAACTTGAGACCATAATCCACTGTACCTTTAAGGTACCTCATCACATGATTTACTACAATCAGGTGAACACGTTTGGGCTCAACCACGTACTGACCCAAGGTGTTCACATAAAAACATATATCTGGTCGTGTATTCATAAAACACATCATTGATCCAATTATCTTCCTATATAATGTAGCATCCATAACCTCTCAAGTCATATTATCAAGAAAATTTATATTTGATGACATCGGTTTATAGTCTAACACCCAAAACCTCTTCAATATCTCCACAACATATTTTCCCTGTCAAAGGAAGATATCATCTGTCATACTTCTAATCCCAAATAGTAATGTATGAGACTAAGATCTTTCTTTTCAAACACAGAGGTAAAATCCCTTTGTCACTGAAAACAAACCCTACTGTCCATTCTTCCTCACTGGTTGCTCCCTCTATGACTGAGGAAAAATCCATACCCCATCCCTCCTGACTAGATGCCTCCTCTATGAACCATGATTCTATCATGAATAGCAAGCATGCACAACTGTATCCCAATCAACAAATTAACACAAAGAGTATTCACAATAGAACACCATGTGCATCATGGGTTCCTCACGTCTTCTATAATTGTAGTAACAAATTTTACAGACACCTCTCTATGCAACAATAACATTGTTTCTTTTCCATTGTTTCCCCTTACATATTTCTAAGAGTGCCTTCACAAACTCATACACACGAATCAAGGTTCTTTCCATCTGAGAGGATTCTCTTTACATTCCCAATTGTCTATACAATGGATCTTCATTCAATCGATCACCTCTTTCCTGGCCATTGCTTCCAATGAAAAATTGTAGGTAATCCAAAACATGGAAACCATAGTTCTTCTCATGTCTTTTTCCCAAGGTAATCATTCCAATATTACTCTTTTCCATATGCATTTCTCATGAATATCATTTGACATAAACATGCACCAACGGTTCAAGTGATCATGACATACTTAACAACGATGAATAGTTTGTATCATAACTGACGTTGACTATGCCAAGGACTTGGCTCCAAGAAGATGCAAATGCAAACCATGAACAAGGTTCAACTCCCAAAGCATTAATTTGGTAGTTTCACAACTCCTCTTTATCCCTGGCCTTCAAAAAAATTTAGGCTATCATACCAAACTAATACCAAAATGATGTAGTGTTAATGTTTCCCACAATGTACAAGAAGGTGGGATGGCCCCTACAGGCTTATGTTGCACGTATTGGATCATTATTGGTATCATAAAATAATCATGACAATATATTATTGTATAGGCCTCTCTCATAATACTCTCTAGCATATTTATTCAAACCATATTGTTGTCAAAGGCATTCTCATTTCACAATATACAAGTTCCTCCCACAACATTCTCATGCTCATAAGCCCACTGGAATTTTATCAATATATAGTGTCATCATCTGCATTGGAGGATTTGAAACAATGTCATATTATTTCTCTTCCTTATGGTAATTCCATTACTTGGAGAATTTGAAATGATTTCATTGGTCATTTTCATCGCTACCAACACCACATGGTGCACACTATCACATCCAAAATTAAATAGATTGAAAATTGCAAATCCCATTTTGTCCCACCCATGATCACATAATCGATATGATCCCATGAGTTTTCACATCGTCATTCAATGTTTTAATTCATAATATTTTACCAACTCACTATGTATATTCCTTATCTCTATTATCCTCGCCTCAGACATATGAGACGTGGTCACTGAAAATATTGTGCGCATTCAGACCCAATTCTACCATTGAAACCATAGATCAAATAAACTACTTAGAATACAACACTTCAGTGGATCGTTGTACTTGGCAACTCCACCATTTTTGGAAGCTCAATGGTAATGTCTCACAAATTTTCGTAGAGGTTTTATTTTGGTATCATGATATCTCCACCAAATCCAACAACTCCACAACAAGAAATGAGGCCTATGATATTTTAAAGAAATTCGTATATGTGCACCGTCGGGCCCTGAGATTCAAGGATTTCCAGATCGCACAACTCTATGTCACCCTCATCACATTTATCTATGTATATATATTGGACACCATGGACCATTCTATGTCAGACCATTTGGTCTCCAGATTAAAGTCGAGAGGAGGAGCACTTGATAATTCATTTGGCTTCTTCACTTTCCAAACAGAATGAATCTCTAAGACAATATTGAGTATTATACTCAATGTCAATGTTGTAAGAGTGCTCCCCACCATAGTAGAGCCTGAACGGGCCATTCCTAGAAATAAATAAGATAGCACTCATGTTAAGCCCTAATATTGGCTCATTACCCCTTAATTGGGACATATTAGATTAGTAATGCTATTTTATTTATGTCGGCTTTAGGCCATTAGTTGTAAATTAGATTAGTAATTTTATTTTAATTATGTCGGCTTTAGGCCATTATTTGTAATTATACCTCCTAGTCTCCTATATATACCAAGGAGACATTTTCATTTTGAATCATCTTGGAATTGAACATTTAAGTGGGGTAAAATGAGGTTGCCCCCTCGAAGAGGCTTATTATCTGAAATTATCTCTTTTTCAAGGCGTTGAGTACTTTTCCTGAGGTTTTTCTATGCTATATTGATGTTTGGTTCTTAACATATGGTATCAGAGCTCAAGGTCTTGGGATTTCGCTGCTACATCTGAGACACCGTGGAATTTTCGCTATAACTTTTTTTCTACAACGTTTCAGAAGGAACCGCTTGGAGGGTTTTTAGAAGACGGATCAAGGTACGTTGGGTTTAAAATTCAGCTCCTGAGGCCTTATAATTTCGGATATAAAGCCTGTACAAGATAGGGTTATAAAATCATCCTGAAATGAGTCATTGAGGCATTTTCACTATAAAAACTTTTCTGTAACGTTTCAGACCCTTCCCTCTAGAGACCATTTACAGAAATTAGTTTTCTATCTATGGTAAAAAGTTTAGCTTCTGTATAATCTTAAATTTGTAGATACACCTTGTGTAAGATAGGGTATATGACTAGTCCTATTGGCTAGTCTCAAGAAGGTGTTCCAGGTAAAACAATCATAACTTCTTCCTAGAGTATCCAAATTGGGTGGGACTGGTGGCATTGCATCGTGGACAGTCTGTAGGATTTTGGGTGCGAGTTTCAGAATTTTATATCAATTATTTTGTGCGGGGCACACTATACAAGTGAGATCTCCTGGAAAGGCCAAAAATCAGCAAGTTGTGGGAAAGTTATCGTAAATCCCACTTGGCACATCCAATTTTGATCA
>ML783689.1:148384-166793 GCA_009831015.1 Picea engelmannii
GGAGACATTTTCATTTTGAATCATCTTGGAATTGAACATTTAAGTGGGGTAAAAGGAGGTTGCCCACTCGAAGAGGCTTATTATCTGAAATTATCTCTTTTTCAAGGCGTTGAGTACTTTTCCTGAGGTTTTTCTATGCTATATTGATGTTTGGTTCTTAACAACTCAGATCGTAAGTCTTTCTCTATCAATCACCAACTGATTTTTAGCCAGAATGACCACCACCTCTTTTGTTTTGTAGCTATGGCCTAAATATACATTGATATGCGAATAATCAGTAAAAGAGAGAAATTGGATAAGAAAGGCACTGGGAACAAGAGCATGTCTTGGAATCCAAATATCCCTCCTCTTCCACTCCTTCCACACATCCCATAAGAGAAAATAAATTACTAGAACTAACCAAATGTACCAGGCTACTAGATCTTCTACCCTGGGAAGAATTATAACGTGCACTTCATTTTCTATATTTATTACACCCAAGGTGTTTCTTAGACAAGGGAGTATCCATTTTACTTTGAATATACGACGATGGGATTTCCATTTCTAAGTCCATATTTATAGTCGTTGGCTTCAGATTTTGGGCATGGAGCCAACTTTGCAGCGATAGGTGTCACTACTCATGACACCAATTCCTTCATTTCTACCATCTCTCTCACTGTTCAGATCAATTTCACTGAATCCAAATGCAAGCTACCTCTCTTATTTTTCTAGGCCCTCCTATGAGGGAGTTAGGCATGGTCCCACTCTAATACCATGTTGGTTTTTCAAGAGAGATGCTATTGTGTATACACACACACACACACACACATTTATATATATAGTTAATATGATAAAGGATCACAACTAAAAGATAGATATCCATAGAAAAACAAGATATATCCTCAGAAAAACCCTCAAGGGGGAGAAAACCCTATAAAATTTCCTCAGTATAGATTCCTCCAACATGTACAATGTCATACAATGCTCTTTCTTGAAATCAAGACCAAAGAGACCCAGATACAAACCAAGAATAGACTCCTAGATAAGTGTGTACTACTCTCTTGTACTTATATTCAATGAGTGATCAAAATGACTCGATATAGCCTTTATTTATACTCTAAAAGACCTAAAATACATAACTTATTAATAAACGCTTTAATAATTACAGTTAGGAATAACTTCTGAAATTACATAAAATATCAACATTCTGAACTAAACTGTACCTTGGACATACTAAAGTATCATTTTAGTTTTTTTCCAATAGATTTCATGTGGTTTTTTCATATATCAAGAAACACTACCAACATCAAATGAAATATCAGGATGGGTATGAGTAAAATATAAGAGGCTCCCAAATAACTGATGGTACAAAGTGGCATCAACTTCAGGAGAAGTATAAGTGGCAACAATTTTGACTCCAAATTGGAAGGTAGAAGGGGTTGGTTTATAATCTTCCATGTGAAAGTGATGAAGAAGGTCACAAGCATATGTAGACTAGGCAACAAAATTTCCTTCCTTGGTTTGCAAAACTTGGAGGCCAAGGAAATAGTGCAAATAACCCAAGTCAGCCATTTCAAATTTCTTCTTAAGGTTGGTTTTCACATGGTTTAAACATTGAGGGTCACTACCAATGATGATAATATCATTGACATAATGAGCAAGTATTTTGAGATGGATTCCTACTTTCTTGGTATAGACATTAGGGTCAAAATGGCATTTAGAAAAGTCGATGTCAAGAAGAAAGATGTCCATTTTGGAATACCAAGATCGAGGATCTTGATTAAGACCATAAAGAGATTTCTTAAGGAAACAAATAAGATTCAATTCATTATGGACATGGAAGAGAGGATTTTCTTGCACATCCCCATGAAAGAAGGTGGATTTAACATCCATTTGAGGGGAATCCCATTTATGTGAGGAAACGAGGAAAGAATAAGGTGGATGGAATTCATTTTGGCTATGAGGGTAAATGTTTCATTATAGTCAATGCCTTCAACTTGAGAGAACCCTTTGGAAACTAACTAGTCCTTGTGTCTTTCAACACTTCCATCTAATGCATATGTAGTTCTATACACCCATTTACATCTGACAAGTTTTCTACCTTTTGTGATGTAGGAGAATCGACAACAAGTGCAAGTAGAGGACAACTAGATATACACCAGTGCGCATTTTGAAGACATTTTGAAATTTAAAAGATGAAACATTAATGTAATAGCTGGAAGGATGCAATTGTTCTTAAATTTTTTGGGGATTGTAATGCAGATCTTGAGTGTTGCTCTCATTTGTTGGTTGGAGGAATTTAATGTAATAAATGTAAAGTAGTTGTAGTCTTTAATTTCAATAAGATAGCTTAGAGTTGTAGGAAGGAAAAACTCAAGAAAATCTTCCTCGTATGTATTGTATTATCAATTCTCAATTGTAAGAGTAGAAGAGTTGTAGAGAAAGAGAGCATAGGAGAGCAGAGAAGAACATATATTGTAGAAGTTGTTTGAGCAGATAGTTGTTGCTATAGAAACCATGTAAATAAGCACTTGAATTAATATAAGAATGGTTTGATCCAATTTCATGGTGTTGTTAGGTTATTGTTTGCATCTATTGAATGGTATGTTTACAGTTTGCTTATATGCTCTATTATGCATTTGTTTCAATGCTTTATGTGTATGATTTCATGTTGAATGTATGAAGTCTGTGATAGGGAGAGTATAAGTTTCAATTTCTTCTCATCTTGAGAATTCCTACAAGGAGTGCAGTGAAGGTCCACAAGGAGTGCGTTGACAAGATTCTGAGTTTTACCTCAGAAAAATATCAGGAGAGATAGAGTTGTTCTTTTACCAGCAACAGTGCAAGTATAGCATAGAGCCATGCAAGGTGTACACAGGCCAGGTCGAAGTCTTAGAATTTTCCAACCAAGTGAGTGGTTGAAGAACTTTTGTCGCAAGGAGTGTGAAAAGTTGGAGTGTTTGGATAACCAAAGGTTATCATGAAGGCCACAAGGAGTGCATGCAAGAATCCATTAGAATCCTTGAGTTTGCAGCAAGAATCAAGCTCAGGAGGGATAGATACTTGGAAAGTCCAGAGGACAAACAAGGGTAGAATTCACCTCACAGAAATCAATCTCAGGACGAAAGATGCCGAGTTATTAAGCGAAGAACTATTGAGAGCTTGAACGTATGGTGGAAATTCTCGGAGGGAGAAATGTCGACTTTCCATGGACCGTCAGATCTAGTAGATTTGTGGGGAGGATAAGACCGAGTGTTTTTCAATGCTCACAAGATCATGAGACATAGAAACCATTAGATCCAGAGGAGCATGAGTTGTTGATTGGGTGCTATGAAATTTTGGCATTTCAAGAGTTGGGAGTGTGGAGGAATCTATTTTCGGGAATCACGAGTCATGGAATCCTGATAAGAGAAGGAAGAATTTGGAACGTTGGATCATAGGAGAATTAGGACCATCGATTTGGTATAAGCAGTGATCGTGGTTTCTCATTTCGGAAGAAGAGAAGAGGGTCACTTCACAAATTCCTGATACGAGAAATCCCAACACGATATAGACCGTCAGATTGTGGGAGAATCAGGACCGTTGATATGTGGTGAGGAAGTTCATGAGTTCAGATATCGAGAAAAGGAATAAAATCCATTTTGCAAACCCCCGACATGCAGAATTCTAATGCACTCGAAGATTGGGCCCTAGGTCACAGTCGAGGGTCAAATCAGGAGAATTTAAAGGATGAGCTAGGGACCGTTAGCCCATTTCAGGATTTCGAGAATCAGAGGAGTCAAGGTGACTCACAATGGAAGTCTTGACATCGTGAAATGTGACACGCCTTTTGGGTTAAGTTGGTGGTCATGTCGGTGGTCACGTGGAGTGGAGGCTCACATCTAGTGCATGTTCACGTAGGTTGAGAATATAAAGAGAGACCTATGGTTATATGTGTGAAGGGTTTTAACGGGGACCAAAGGAGCCATTTCGGCTCAGGAATAGGAAGATCCAAATACTGGGAGGTCAAGAAGACCCTGCTGAGGTGGGGGTTTGTGTCAGGTGGTATCAGAGGATACAACATTTTTTTTTGTAGAAGGAAGCCAAAGGAAAATTGTGATTGAATTCTGCATGGAGAGATTGAGGCAATGCTATTGAGGATACGTCAAGAGATACCTATGCCTGATCCAACCGTGGAAAGGGAAATGAGAGAACTTTGTGCTCGATTAGATGCTATGGATATAACAGAAAGATGAACACCTGATACTGGAGATATCTGTCAAGATGAAAGAGAGAAATAATTTGGAGCCGAAGAAGAAGTTGTAGTCGAAGATGCTACAGAGGAATGTCTATTCAAATTTGTTGCAAGGATAGGTTCCAAAGAAAAAATGGACATCCCAATGTATGAAGGCAACTTAGACGTTGAGGATATGCTAGATTGGTTTAGAGCTCTGGATAAATACTTCGACTATGAGGATATCAAAGAGGACAATAAAGTAAATCATGTTGTCACTAGACTAAAAGGGCATGCAACACTGTGGTGGGATGAACTACAGGATGACAGGCATTGTAAAGGAAAAAAAAGAATTAAAAGTTGGGACAGAATGGTAGTGAAGATGAAATCCAAATCATACCCATAGATTACCAAATCAATATGTTTCGAAGAAAGCATAATTTGAGACAGAAAGGGATGATAGTGAAGGAATATACAGAGGAATTTTATAGGTTAAATATTAGAGTTGGTCATAGCGAGAGTGATGATGAAAAAGTCGCTAGATACATGAATGTCCTAAGATATGAGATTCAGGATGAGATGAGAATGGTGACAATCAGGAATGTAGAAGATTCTTATCACATTGCTTCAAAGACAGAAGTGAAATTGGCCCAAAAGCAAGGTCAAAGGGGAAAAGGTAGAATTCAGAGTAGAGGCAAAGTAATTGCCCAGGACAGAGTACAGAAGCCCAAGGATGAAGAAAATAAACCTCATAACCACCCAGAAAGGGAAGGAAGTTCACAAGGAGGGCAGTATGTCGATAGGAACACTTTTCCTCGAGAAAGAGGAAGAGGAAGAGGTAGAGAAGGTGAAATAAAGTGTTTTGTCTATGGAAAGATAGGACACAAATATTTTGAATGTACCGATAGAAAAATATATGGAGGAGGCGAAGCTCACATTTCAGAAGCGCAAAGGAGAAATGTTGAGGACAAATATGTAGAAGGTGGAAGATCCTTAGTGATTAGGAAAATTCTCTTGAAACCAGAGAAGGACGTGGAGAATCCAGTCCATAGGAACAATTTTTTTAGAACTTCTTGAAAGACCAAGGATAGGGTATGCAAGGTGATAGTTGATAGTGGAAGCACGGATAATATAGTATCCACAGAGATGGTGAAAAAGATGGAATTGGAGATAGTTGCACATCCAAGCCCATACAAGGTTTCATGGTTCCAAAAAGGACATCAGGTAACAGTCACTAAACAGTGTTTAGGTGAATTTAAGATACAAGGATATAGATATGAGATTTTATGTGATGTTATTCCCATGGATGTCTATCATCTTTTGTTGGGGAGGCTTGGAAATATGACATAAATGTTATTAATGATGAAAGAAAGAAGACATACACCTTGGAGAAGAATGATAGGACGCATATGTTGCTACCAATTGAGGACAAGAAGGTGAAAGAAGAAACAATAAATACTACTCATGAGTGGGAAGGAACTTCTATATGAATTCAAGAAAGATGAAGAAATGTAGTTTGTTGTGGTGAGAAAACCTAGAGTCATCTTGACCAGTACCTCAATAGATGATCTACCTGAGGAGATTCAGGAACCACTAGAGAATTTCGTTGATATAATGGTGGATGATTTACCTTGTTCGTTGTCGCCCATCAGAAGTATAATTCATCACATCGACCTTATACCAGGGGCGAGTCTACCAGACAAAGCAGTGTAAAGACTGACGTTGCATGAGAATGAAGAGGTCAAGAAGCAAGTCCATGATTTGATGGAAAAAGGGTTTATTAGAGAAAGATTGAGTCCATGCATTGTGCCAATAGTGTTAAGTTCAAAGAAATATGGTGGATGGAGGACGTGTATAGACTTGAGAGCTATAAACAAAATCATCATCAGTTATATATTTCCTTTACCCAGGATGGATGACTTGATGGATTGCTTGAGTGGGGAAATTTTGTTTTCAAAAATTGATTTGAAAAGTGGATATCATCAGATTCAGATGATGGAAGGTGATGAATGGAAGACAACATTCAAGACAAATGAAAGGATATATGAATGTCTTGTTATGCCATTTGTCTTGACGAATGCGCCAAGTAATTTTATGAGATTGATAAATGAAGTCTTGAAACATTTCATTGGGAAGTTTGTAATTGTGTATCTTGATGATATATTGATCTTCAATAAGACTAAGGAGGAACATTTGAGACATTTAAATCTAGTGATGAGAAGGTTGCAACAAGAGAAATTGTTGATAAATATGAAGAAGTCGTCTTTCATGAATACAAAACTCATTTATTTGGGTTTCGTGATCTCTTCGAATGAGTTGAAGATGGATCCTAAAAAGGTAAAAACAATCAAAGAGTGGTCGTCACCAAGGAATATCTTTGAAGTTATAAGCTTCCATGGATTAGACGGATTTTACAAGAAGTCCATCATAAAATTTAGTGGAATCTGTGCACCAATGATGGACACAGTCAAGAAGAGACATAAATCTTTTCATTGGACATAGGAAGCGGAGAAAATTTTCAAGTTGTTAAAGGAGAAAATAACTGGACATCCAGTTCTAGTTCTACCAGATTTCAGTAAAATGTTTCAAGTGAGATGTGACACAAGTGGATTTGCGATTGGAGGAGTATTATGTCAAGACAATAGACTAGTTGCATAATTTGGTGAGAAGCTGAACAAGACCAAGATGAAATATTCCACATATGATAAGGAGTTTTATGCAGTCATACAAGCATTGAAGAAATAGAGGCATTACCTGATTCCAAAAGAGTTTGTTTTGTATAGAGAAAACCATGCCTTACAGTTTATAACCAGACAGGAAAAACTGAACCAGAAACATGGAAAATGGGATGAATTTATGTAGAACTTTACTTTTGTTATAAAGCACATTTCTGGAAATGCTAACAAGGTTGTTGATGCATTGAGAAGGAAATGTTTGATTCTACAGGAATTTTGTGTGAAGACCTTAGTTTTTGATATCCTTAAGGAAATGTACATAGATGATTTAGATTTGAAGGAAACTTATGAATCTCCATGTTATTTAAATAGATATCATGGACTAATTAGGTGTTAAGCCACAAATCAATGTAGTTTTTAAGATTGAGGAGAATATGAACCATCAGATCACTCTATGTCATGAACATATCATGATCGTCAGATTACCTAACTAGAAATGCATACTAAATAAGCACACTAAGAAACAACGTTTTACCTAATGACACATTAGACCAAGTTGATCTCAACTAACTCCTAAGTGTATAAATATCCTAACACATGCCTCTTCAAATGAGTTATTTCATTTTGCATGTGTCGGATTGTTCGATTTAACAGTGCAATCTCTATGTTTTGGTTGGTTCTTTGAATATTTTTAGGAACAAGAATATTTTTGACATTAGGGAGTTTTCCTTGAAAAATTCCTCTTCTAATCCATCATTCTTCGATTTATTTGGATGAGGATGGAGCTTGAGATGACACAAATAAATTGTCATCTATATTTGAACTCTTCTGAGGATAATTTTGGGATTCGAATTACTTTCCATCATATTTATTTCCATTTAAATTGCTTTCCACATTGCTTCATCTATTGTTGTGATTTGTATAGCATTTATTTCATAATTAACATTTTATGGAATTGCATTCTTATAACACCCAAATATAATAGGCTTGTTTGGATGTTGATCTTTTGGAATTTCATATAAAGTATTAAAACAATCGTAAGTTGAAACCTTTGATCCTTTCATTTTTTTCAAGGTGTATTTGAGCGAAATGAGTGAGTAAAGTATGATACACAATTGGATGGGAATATATGGTCATAAATATATCTTCCATATCATAAAAAGAGCCAATTAATTGATTTGGGAGGGAAAGGTACCAGTCATAAGCTCGACTTATCAAAATTTGAATAAAACATTTCACCATCACATCATCATGTTCAATAACATGGATGTCATAGATGGTACAAAATTGGTCCATATGATTTTTGGGATCCATGATCCCTTCACCTATGAAGATAGGTAAAATTCCTTGAGGGAGAGTAGGAAACTGATATTTCTCCCCCCGTAAGTTGAGAGGGATGGATCTGGGTCTTCTTCTTGTATTTCTTCGTCTATCATTTTCTCTTATTTCATTATTAGGGATTTCATTTATTTCTTCTTCTAGGTCAGCCATTTTTTTTATGCTCACAACTTTAGATGTTGAATCTTGAGTTTCTTGATGAATTTCAAGAATATTCTTTTTAATTTTCATTAAAGGTCCTTTGTATGATTCCATCTTTATAATTCCATTGACATCTCCTTCATCTCGAAAATTCAACTACTTCTTCTTGTTGAGCCAAGACTTGCTAGGTGTTCTCAATTTATTCTCGGCTTCTTGTTGTAGATAAAGCCAAATTGTACAACCGGTTGAGTATGCTCCTTTGGTCTTCCAACCCAATTGGTATCTGGGGTTGAATAGTATTTTTTTGAGTCATTCAAGTCTACTGGTATGTGAAACCATGCTTTGTTTAGATACCCAATATGGTTTCCAAAATGGTTGATCTAAAACATTATTCAAGGTACTAAAGATAAAATCACATGGGACAAATCCTCCTACCTTTTTTATAGAGGTGGCACTCCTCTTATAGTACAAATTTATAGGAAATTCTATCAAAGACTAGACTTTCAAAGAAATAAATAATCATACATAAAATAATTCCTGAGAAAGGACCAAACCTATTCAGAAATGAATATTTACAATATTATACAAGACTATAAACCATAAAAGTGAGAAATTTTAAAGGACTGCATTTCTATCATAGCATGATCAGAGTAAAACACAACATTGGACATAATAAGAAATATAGGTTGCAATTGCAGAGAACTTAACATGATTTTACAATTAAAACTCAAAGATATTTTGATAGACATGTTTCTTGAAATCTCATCCTGAAAGCTCAAAGTTAGAGAAATCACTAGACATGTTCCCTGAAGAGTTTTATGTGGATCATAAAAAAAATGTACAAATGTTTTTAAAAATATTTTTAATATTCATAAAAATAAACACATTCATCCTAAATTGACTAAGATGGGGCTCCCATGGACCAATAATAAAAGAAATACCTATAAGAGATAAAGAAGACATGATTAGGAATCGACCTTTCGTTTTTGCAAATCATGAAACAAGAAAGGATGGGTGACTGCTAACTGAGAAGAAAAGGAAGTAAAGACTTAACAATGTGAATTCTTGAATTACTATGATGGAAAAATCGAGCCTTTCATTTTCTTGTTGAAGTCCCTTTTGTAGAGTGCTCAGTTGGAGGTTCTCTAACAATAGTAACTAATTTCTATTGGTTTGTTTCAGTCATCTTGATCAATGCATTATTTAACCATAGTTCGATGTACTCCTACATGGGAGAAACTATTGTTTCATAATTGATTCTCGCATCGAACAATTCATTTTCAATATCTTCAAAATCGAAGCTCAACCGGTGAAGTGTTTCTTCAACGTCTTCATTTTTACCCGCATAGTGGATTAGGCATTTTTCCACTTCTTCCTTCAAATGTTCCGTTAAGTCATTAAATTCACTTTCCCATGAAATTTTGAGGGCATCCAACTGTTCTTGTAACTAATCCTTTGAAATAAATATTGAATCCATTATTAGGTGTGGAACATTCAACTCTTTTGTTAAATCAACACGCTTTAAGAACGCATCACTTCTTTTTGTATTTATCGTGTCACATTCAATAAGCATTTTTCTTAAACACTTGATCATTTTCAACCAACATGCATTTATTTGTCGTAGTCAAATTTTAGAAGGGATATTTTTCTCTCTTCTATGCACATCATTCATATTTGATACTTTAGTAGAAAAAATGTCGATAGATTCCTTATAAAAGTGCTCATCATTGTCCAAGTCCTTTTGGAGATATCTCTTAAAGTTTAGAATCCTTGGAGTGTAATCAAACTAGGGGCCAGTTCCCATATTTCAATAATTAAAGAAACTATCTTTTGAATTTTGTCTCCAATGTAGTTTCTAATAGTCATTAATATGATCAAGCCACTTCTCAATATCCAACTAGAATATGATATGCATTCTAGGTTATTAAGTGGTCAGATAGCGACAATTGGTTCAATAAATAATGGCATTGGCAGTAAAGCATTCTACAGTTCCTTCACTCTCTCCTTCAAAAATAGGTTTTACTTTTCTATTTAATCAATTAAATATTTTAGGGCTTCCCTATGGCTTCATGGAATTCCATAACTTTAGAAGGTCTCACCCCTTGAATGTCAATTTTTGAATTCCATTTCTCAACAACTTCTTTATTTTTCAAATTAATTTTCTCAATTTTAACAATTTATTTGACTTTTTATTGAAGGCCACATGGTGAAGTGTGATAGACTCTTCTTAAAACACTATTATCTCCTGAAAATTTATTTCCTCTATTATTTCTCACTACTACATATTGAAAAATTTGCAACGACTACTTGCAACGAAAGTACTCTTTCGTTGCAAAATTCAAGAGAAAAAGTTCAATTATTCATTTTTTTTCTAAATCCACCCCATATTCGTCGCTATCTCGACGAATGTACTTTGTCTAAATTAATATGGTCAAAATTCATTGCAAGAGTGATGAATGACCGTTATAAGTGATCATTAAATATGACAAATAAATAGGTAAAAAAAAGAAATATTTTAGGTCACGGTCGTCACAATTGCAATGATGGTGACCTAAAATTGAACTATAAATATTTGACGATTTAAATATGTTGTGACAATCTTGCTATAACAATGACGGTTCCAAAAGGGTATTTTTGTGCAGAAGTTGTGCGGAAGAATGTTGCAGAATATAGTTAGAGGTGGGAAAAAAAGTAAAGCGGGTTAAAAGGGTGATGGTAGATGTTATTGCCCTTGTAAAAAATATTGCCTCATAAATCTCGTAAAAATTTTAATAGAAACAACTACAAAACATTGTAGGAAATATGGGCACATTGATGGTGGATCGAATGAATATTGTCCCATGGTAATTAGCTATATATTCATTATCTTTTTTATTTTTATTTTGTAAATTATATATATATATATATATATATATATATATATATATGTGTGTATGTGTATGTGTATGTGTATGTGTATGTGTATGTGTATGTGTATGTGTATGTGTATGTGTATGTGTATGTATATGTATATGTATATGTATATGTATATGTATATGTATATGTATATGTATATGTATATGTATGTATGTATATGTATGTATGTATGTATGTATGTATGTATATTGTTTGAATGTTTGTTATAGTATACACTAATTTTGCATGATTGTTTGTAATTATAAAGTTAGAGTTTCCCTCTAACTTTCTGCAGAATATTGCACCAAGTATTAGTAGAAATGATGTTGTACAAGCTTAGGAACATCATGACCAAGAAAATGAGGATCTCATGGAAGAAGATGATGGGACAAATCAAGTTAATGATCCCATGGAAGAAGATGGTGGGACAAATCAAATGATCCAAGATTTGTTTTCACGAACAGATGAGGATGGCGACACTGCTAGTATTTATGATGAACCTCTATTAGAAAAGGCAAATAAAGGGATTTATGAAGGATCAAGAGAAAATATTCTCTCCACTACATTGCTACTAGTGAACTTAAAGGTTATGAATAATTTGTCGAACACTTGTATGACACAGATCCTAAGGTATGTAATATGTTTCATCTCATATTATACATAAATGTTGATTCTTTTATATTTGTTTTTAGTGTTAATTAATGTGTAAAATAAGAATGCAATTTTTATGATTAATATTATTACATTAACTAGTTATTTATTATGTTGTAGATTATTAGGTGAATTTTTGTTACCATCATCAAATATTTTACCTCGCACATATCAAGGTTTGCATGTCATTATGGAAGACATTGGAATGGATTATAAAACTATAGATGCATGTCCTAATGACCATATTATATATTATGGACAACATGCTTCAAAAATAGAATGTTTGCAATGTCTTATCAATAGATATCAAACTAATCAAGTAACAAAAAAGGTGCCTCGAAAGGTTCTTTGTCATATTCCCATAATTCCACGTTTCCAGTGATTGTTCAGGTGTGAAAGCATAGGACAATTTATGTATTACCATGCACGTAACAGAAGTGGAGATGGTGTTCTTTGAATGCCTGTCGATGGTTCTGCATTTAGGGAAATTGAGGAAAAATGGGCATATTTCAAAGATGAACCTCATAATTTTAGGCTTTCATTGGCAGTTGACGATGTTAATCCATTCTGAGAGCTTAGGTCTATTTACTCAGTGTGGCCTATTTGTGTTATCAACAATAACATTCCTCCTTGGATGGAAATAAAGAGGAAACACATAATGTTGAGAATGATTGTTCCAGGTATTTGTTTACATTAATTTTTTGAATTTAACATTTTCATTTGTTTCAATTTTTGCATAATATCTTTTGTTTATTTATTTAATTATATGTATTACATGATATCATTCCTATAGTAATTATGTGTAATTTCAAACAATTAGGTAAGTACTAGGTTAAAGATATGAATGTATATATCGAGCCTCTTATCGACAAGCTACTAAAGTTATGGGCTGGAATCATAATGTATGACATATGTAAACCAATCGGGGAGAAGAAATTTAAATTCCGTGGAATACTTTTATGGACAATTCATGATGCCCCTCGACTAACACATTTTTTTGGTATGTAGCATTCTAATATTGCTCTTTAATACTATATAATTGTTTAATGTTATCATGGTTCATGTTTAATTTTTAAATAATCTCATCGTATAATTGACATTAATCCATTTGTTGTAGGTCTTCAAACAAAGGGTAAATTTGCATGTCCAGTTTGTGGCCCTAAGATGAAGTATCTTCATTCAAAAAGTTTAGGAAATATGGTGTTTGATGAGTATAGGCACCTTCTTCCTAAGAACCATAGGTATCATACTACTGAAAAACATCTTTTCAATGGGAAAGAAGAGACTGGTTTAAAACCACGAAGAATGACACCTCACCTATGGAGGTTGGAATATAATAGAAATCGTCAAGGTACTCAATTTCATAATGTATCGTAGATCATGTAATGTTGTGAATGTTTATTTTAATCATTGAATTTATTTTACCGTATTTGATAATTATTTTTGTGATTTCTTTTATGCTTCATGAAGGCCAAAATCATCATGAAGGTATTAATAATGGGCTTCCACGAGGAATGAAATGTTATCCCACTCAATTCATGAGGTTTCCCTACTATGAGGAGCTAAAAATAGCTCATTTGTTTGATACAATTCATATCGGGAAGAATGTGACTGGAACGTTATGGCGAATCATAGATGGTAGGAGGGACAAAGAAAAAATTGTCAAAATTGGTACTGACATTCAGGAATCCAATCATGCAATGTGAAGTGTGATCCAATATTCAAATAGATCAGATGGAGTACTAGACCGAAATAACCTTCCATGGTTATTAACGGAGAAACAAAGCAATGATTTAAAAGAGGTCATTCAAAGAATTAAATTTCCCACGGGTTTTGCTTCAAACATAAAAAATATCTTAACAAAGAAAGGTGAATTTCGTGGGGTAAATACACATGATTGGCATACCTTCATTAAGGTAATAATTTTGGTATACATATTTATATATATTGGCCTTATACATCTTTTATTTATTTTTGTTTTTTCTTGTTTACTTTGGTCGAAACAAATAACAATTCATTTTGTTGTTACAATATGTTCTACCACTATCTCTCCCAAACGACTTTGACAACAACGTCAAATAAGTTATATATGATCTTGGAAAATACATGAGGTAAGTAGTTGTGATTTATATGTAAAATTTTCTTTAAAATTATTGTTGTACTTAATGACACATGTTTTACTTGTAATGTAATATATTATGTTATGTTGAAACACGTTATTTTCTTGTGTCATGATCTCATGTAGATGGTTTTCATTGAAACAAATCCATGAAGATGATATAAAGTATTGGAAGAGGGAAATTCCTCGTCTAATGTGTGAAATGAAAAAGTATATACATCCAACATTTTTCAATGTACAAGAACACTAACTCGTACACCAAGTTGAGGAGAATGAAATTTGTGAACCTATTCACACAAGGTCAATGTCGATGGTGGAGAGGCACTTGAAATTATTGAAGGTGTTGATTAGACAAAGAGCACGTCCTAAGGGTTCTATGGTGGAGGGATATATGGTATATCAATCCATGGTGTATATTAGTCAGTATCTTCCTAAATTAGAAGTGCCAACTATGCGTGTAGTGGATCACATTTGGGATGTGAACTCCATCAAAAAATTTGAAGATCAGGAGAATCTGTTAGGGAAAGTTAGAATGAAAAAAATGAGAGGTAATATATTAATAATTGTGAAAAATTATATTAATAGTACATATTAAGTTTCATTTTTTGTGTATATGATCATACTCATTAATATATTAATATAATGTATTTCATAAATTATAAATATTTATAATTACCTGCATATTTGAAATTATAACTAATATTTAATATTGGTGAATTATGTTTTTTTGATTCAGTTGCTCAAGAGTGGGATGCACTGCATTTATACATTGCAAATAATCTTCACCGGATGAATGTATGAATTGAAAGATGTAAACAACATAATGGAGGTAGGTTATCATGGCAACAACTATCTGAATTGGTTAGAGAAGCTCATCGTAACGAAGATGTCAATGTTACGCAGAGGGAAATTGATTTAGCATATGGTTTTAAAGATGGAAAAGTAAGCAAATTCACCCATTTTATTCAGTTATTTTATATTATATTAATGTGACTACATGTGTACTGTATTTTTCAGATACTTTCGAAGTTATATAAATATATGTTAATTTATTAATTGACAATGCATCTTTTACATATCTAAAATATTACAGTTGAAACACCACAAGTCTATGTGGTGCAATGGTCGTAAATTTCGCATCAAACAATTGGATGAAACTAGGAAAACTTTTGATAGTGGGATAACTGCAGTATTCTAGGTCACTAATGTTTCCTCTAGGAGTGACAGACATCCCCGAGAATCTGAAAGTAGATATTATGGGTATTTAAACAATATACTTGAGTGTGACTTTAATTCCTTCAAATTAGTTATTCTCAATGTCAAATGGTATAGGTTACGAATGCAAGAACGCGATAAGGAAAGAACTGTTATTTAGCATGCCAAAAAATTTCCAATGATTAAAACAATGGTGTTTGAAAGAGGACATGATCACTATGTTTTTCCAAGCCAATGTGAACAGGTATTTTACTCAAATGTTCCAAGTGAAAGGGATTGGTCATTTTTTGTTAGATGTGATGCAAGAGCAAGGCCAATTAAGTATACTCATTTACAGGAAGAAGATGATATTGAAGATCAAGAATATGATTCGACAGATCAGACAGAGACGGAATATCATAGAGGGTCGACAGATGAAGAATATGAAGAAGATCGTGATCTGGGCATAGGAGACAATATTTCAATTCTTGATGATGATGCCGATGAAAATATGCTTGAAAATGACATTGATGATGATGATGATATCATCAATCCTTTCAACATTGTTTCAGAACTAGATGATGATACAAATGTTGAGTTCGATGAAGAAGATCAAGATAGAGAATAAGGATGATTACGCAGATGTTGAGGTTGGATTAGGTACGTGACTATATAATATTTTAACTTGTATGAATTATTATCTTAAAATAATTTACTTATAATGTCATGGGTTAATTACATGTTTTTAAGTTTTATGTGATGTTTTTATATCCTATGTTACATGTTGTTTAATTATTATTTTAAACCTAAAAATAGTTGCCAATATACTAAAGTACGTGGTAGAATAAAAATATCATTTAGAAACACATAATTTCATGTACCTTCATTAATTTTTGTTTTTGTAGTTTCTATGCATGAATCTTAATAGGACGTTGCTTTCAATTATTTTCTATTTTATAGATTGGGTTTTGGGGATCAATTAAGAGTGATGTGAGGGGGTGGGGAGGGGCCATATGAGCTTCCACCTTCACATGGTTGGCCTTGTTCAATAGAGGATAAATTATTCTTGAAACCAAGATACGATCTTTCATTTTTATACCATCATGATCGTATAAGATTTCATCAATATTGTTACATATTTGAATCTTCTTAGAATTGAGATTCGTTACATAGTCCTTGAAAAATGACAAAAGACTTATGTAGCGATTAATTTGGTCTTTGTGTGGGACATTTTATGCCATTAGTATGTTTTGTACAAAAATAATGGATCTTGGGGACTACACCATGGTCAAGGAATGAGGAACAAGGAACTAGCAACGAGGAACGATGTATCTGCATCATAGTTGTGATAAAAAATCCCTCTTTTTCGTTGATTTTTTAATCAACACAATAAAAATACTAGAGGCAAGCAACAATGACATGTGAATGGGGCCAAAGTTGAAATGTTTTCAAACTATATATGTATGCATTGAAATTTGACTTGGATAGACTATTCACATGCCTTAACGATATGGGAGCGTTTCTGGACTCAAATTTCACTCACACACCCACTTTATTCCATCATCATATCATCATGGAAACCATAAAACCTATTTTTCATATGTTCTAGTAGATATGTTAATGATTCCAAGTTTCATATTTGTATTTGACTAAAGGTCCAACTAGCTTGCAAAGTATCATATTTTAATTTCAATTTGATAAACAAAATATGAAATGAATCCAAGCATAATTTGATATCGTCGCAAGAGAGACGAATGTAAATAATCTTGCGACAAATTTGCTATACTATCGATGAAAATTTTCATTGATAGTATAGCTAATTCATCGTAAGAATATTGTGTCTAATTTGCATGGTGTTACATGGTTTGCAAGGAGTGTAGGGATTATATTATGGTGCAATGTAGTGTAGTCTATAAGAACAATCTCTATGCCAAAACTCAAAATGGATAGTACCATATCTTGTTCATAAGACAAATATTCTTTGTATGTTTCCTTTATGGTGGCTCAAACCCTCAGTACACATGATGCCTTACAATGAAATGTAACAATTTTACTATTGAATGATAGTGTTATGTCACCCATGGTTAATGAAAGAAATTAAGGTTCTTAGGTCCTATTTGAATCTTATTATAATTGAGATTCGTTACATAGTCCTTGAAAAAAGACAAAAGACTTATGTAGCGAATATTAATTTGGTCCTTGTGTGGGACATTTTATACCATTAGTATGTTTTGTACAAAAATAATGGATCTTGGGGAATACACCTTGGTCAAGGAACAAGGAAAAAGAAACAAGGAACGAGGAATGAGGAACACAGAAAAAGGAACAAGCTGGAACGAAAATTGTATGAGGACTAGACACTGGCAATAGTGACCTATGAATGGGGCCAACGTTGAAACTTTTTCAAACAGTTTTTGTATGCACTGAAATTTGTCATGGATAGACTATTTTCATGCCTTAATGTTATGGGAGGGTTTCTAGACTCAAATTTGACTGACACACTCACTTTCTTTCATCATCAATTCATCATGTAAACCATAAACCCTAATTTTCTTTCAAAGTACACAATTTGGTTGACACAAGTTTTAGGTTTTTTTTCAGTCTTTCTTAATTTTTCTTTCAGGTTCAACATTAATGTATACAATGTATCTCCATCATAGTTGTGATGAAAAATCCCTCTTTTTCATTGATTTCTTAATCAACACCATAAAAATACTAGAGGCAGGCAATGTTAGTGACATGTGAATGGGGCCAATGTTGAAATGTTTTCAAACTATATCTGTATGCATTGAAATTTGACCTGGATAGACTATGTGCATGCCTTAACGATATGGGAGGGTTTCTGGACTCAAATTTCACTCACACACCCTCTTTCTTCCATCATCATATCATCATGGAAACCATAAACTCTATTTTACATATGTTCTAGTAGATATGTTAATGATTCCAAGTTTCATATTTGTATTTGACTGAAGGTCTAGCTAGCTTGCAAAGTATCAAATTTTAATTTCAAGTTGATAAACCAAATATGAAATGAATCCAAGTATCATTTCACTACTACATATGTGTTGGATCATGTTGTCATTGATGCCAATGGTTTGATTGATTGATGTCAAAGGATTGATTGATTGATGATTGATGTAATATAATATGTATTGTCCTTGATGAGAATGCATAGATGAAGATGGATCAATGAGTTGTCAT
>ML783689.1:203254-227190 GCA_009831015.1 Picea engelmannii
AGTACATAAGAGTTTAACTTTAGAGCTATGGTCAAATAAAAACAAACTAGAGGTCTTAAAGGAAATTGACCATGTGGTTTTGTATATATTTATCATACTTGATTATCGAATCAAAATGTTGCAGGATAACATTCACATGAAGTTTGGGCTTTGTTGTGACTTGGATTGTGCAATTAACAATGATATATATAAATGACAAACAATCTTCCCAAATATTGGGATGTTATAGCCTCACAACAAATTAACCAATGTTTTATTTATATTCTTGGGATACCCATGCAATTGTAAATAAAGAATAGAATTCTCTTCAACTTATATCCATTATCATATAGAGTGTGGATTAAAAGTTTCTTTAGAATCTATTATATCTACTACACATGATAAATGTAGATATTCCAAAATGCAACTTTACATGAGTGAAGAAGATAATTACATCTTGTTTTCATGTTTCAACATGTTATAAAAACTACCATATTATTTAGTCTTGTTTACTCTAAAATGTATATCGATTTTACAACTTCAAGCTGCCCACATGAGCTTATTCTTGGCTCTCCTTTCTTAACAAAAAAATTATGAAATTTATACTTTAATCCTCCTTCAAGCCTACAATCATCTCAAAGAATCGAGACTTGCACATATATACAAGTTTTGTAAGGTTTTAACCATTTGCCAAAATTTGAGCTAGATGTAGGCAATCCCTTATATTCTTCAAGTACATAAGAGTTTAACTTTAGATCTATGGTCAAATAAAAACATCAAAGGTATTAAATGAAATTGACCATGTGGTTTTGTATATATTTATCATACTTGATTACCGAATCAAAATGTTGCAGGATACCATTCACATGAAGTCTGGGCTTTGTTGTGACTTGGATCAATTGACAAGGATTATAAAAGCTTATG
Organism: Picea engelmannii; assembly: GCA_009831015.1. Classification (NCBI taxonomy): domain Eukaryota; kingdom Viridiplantae; phylum Streptophyta; class Pinopsida; order Pinales; family Pinaceae; genus Picea; species Picea engelmannii. Next base: position 204,158 of record ML783689.1, read on the forward strand.
ATTTGAGTTATTTTTTTTTTTGTTTTCCCAACAAATAATTCATGTAGTACTTCAATGCCTAAACTATGATGTACAACTACTTATCTTATTTGGGTATATTATTATTGCACCAACAAAAGTTTCAAGTGGTATGTTATCCAACTCCTTCATTGTATCAAAGGTTATGCCATGGTGTATCATGCAAAATTTGCTTTGATTTCAAATGAAATTTCAAGTTTCAATAGATTTAATATTGATGCATTACAATTCTTTCAAGTCAAAACTTAAATTACTTGGTTTTCAATTGCAATGAATTGAAAGGTTATACTTTCCTTTTCTAATGTGCATTGAAGAGACACTTCATTCCTAAATAATTTTCTAACCCCATGAATTACCTTGGTTCAATTAAATTATCTGGGATCAACGAATTTACAATGTATTTTATATTTCTTAGGTCAATACACAATTCACATCCTCTAACTACAAAATCCTTACACAACAATAGTTGTTTTCCAAGCTCATATTTCTTCATGTTGGCTTGCAATTAATTGTGTTGAAGGGTTAAAAATATCATCTCCAAATTTTTCAAATGATCTTCCCAAATCTTGCTAAAAGTCAAAATATCATCCAAGGAGGCTACAATAAAAAAGTTCGAGAAATGGTCTTAAGATATCATCCATCAATCTTAGAAGTGTTGTCATAGCATTGTGTAATATAAATTGCATAATGACTCGCTCATGCAATCCATGTGTTTTTTTGAAAGTAATATTCCAAATTATTCTTTGTGTATATTGTCATATTGGTATCCTTACTTATAATCCAACTTTATGATAACACATGCTTACAATATTTGGTTGATTAGTGCCTTGATTATTTGTAGGGGATATATATATTATAATATTACAATGTAATAGTAATGCCATATTACAATGTAATATGGCATTGCCATATTACATTGTAATATGGCATACAATATGGTATACCATATTACAATGTAATATGGTAATACCATATTTCATGTAAAAATAATAATTTAAAACTTAAATCCATCGTCGCAATATCGATGAAAGTTCATCGGAAACAATTTTACTATTTTAACAAAACCATCGCTATAGTGACGAAATTTTGTCGTAATTTGCCACGAATTTTGGTCGCACATACCACATCTGCATCGTAAGTTTGGTTTTGAGATATTTTTTCATCGATATTGCCACGGATTTTTGTCGCAAGTTGGGACGGTTTTGTGTCGCACATTCAACATCTATGTCATAAGTTATAGGCTTGGCATAACTGTTCGTCGTAATTGCGACAAAGTTTCGTCATAATTTCCACATTTATTCGTTGTTATTGTGACATAATTTCATTGAAATTGCGACGATGCATAGGGTTAACCAATGTTGAAGGTGGTGACACATGGAGCTCGTATTTTGTTGATGTTTCCACACACACCTGGATCATGGATATAACGACGAAATTATTCTGACGAAAAAAAATCTCGGTTGTCGTGGAAATTGCGACAGATATGTGTGGCAATATCAATAAAAAACCATCGCAAATTTGGTCATATGTAGTAGTGTTTGATATCATCGCAAGAGAGATGAATGTAAATAATCTTGCAATAGATTTTCTATACTATCGACGAAAAAAGTTCATCAATAGTATAGCTAATTCGTTGCAAGAATATTGTTTCTAATTTGAATGGTGTTACATGGTTTGCAAGGTGTTTAGGGATTATATTATGGTGCAATGTAGTGTAGTCTGTAAGAACAATCTCTATGCCAAACCTCAAAATGGATAGTACCATATCTTGTTCATAAGACAAATATTCTTTGTATGTTTCCTTTGTGGTGGCTCAAGCCCTCAGTACACATGATGCCTTACAATGAAAAGTAACAATTTTACTATTGAATGATAGTGTTATGTCACCCATGGTTAAGGAAATAACTTAATTTTCTTAGGTCCTATTTGAATCTTCTTAGAATTGAGATTTGTTACATATTCCTTGAAAAAAGACAAAAGACTTATGTAGCGGATATTAATTTGGTCTTTGTGTGGGACATTTTATGCCATTAGTATGTTTTGTACAAAAATAATGGATCTTGGGGACTACACCATGGTCAAGGAATGAGGAACAAGGAACAAGGAACGAGGAACGAGGAACAAAAAATTGTAATAGGACTAGACACCAACAACAGTGACCTATGAATGGGGCCAACGTTGAAATTTTTTCAAACAGTTTATGTATGCACTAAAATTTGTCATGGATATACTATTTTCATGCCTTAATGATATGGGAGGGTTTCTGGACTCAAATTTCACTCACACATGAAATTTCAAATTTTTGTAGGTAGAGGTACACTAGAGACAATAAATGATACACCCTATAGAAACTAACATGAGGTGCAACGTCATATCATGAATCAAATGTAGCTAACTAAGAGGGACAAAAATGGATGATGAGGTGATCACCGAGAAAGGGACACAAGGATTTCCTTGGGAAAATCATAACAAACAAGGATGACTTGGGTAGTGACTATGAAACACCAAGAGATATGGTCAACAATAAGAAATGGACTTTTGATTATAACTTTGAGTGTAAATAGGATTGAAGACCACGAAAGACAAATCGAGATTACAATGGTCGAAGATAGGTGCAAAAAAATAATGGATGAATATGGATACATTGCAAGAAAAGAGTTAGGTTCCATGAACAAGTGCAACCAAGTGGTTTGATCCTAGATGAGTTGAATGAATGATGGTAAATGGAAGTTGTGACCATGGGTAGGGAACTAATGGAATTAATATCCTTGGGGAATATTGAATGGAGGTATAACATAAAAATGGTCTTCAAGGTATGGAGGAGGTGAAGGGACAATGACATGTGATCAATCACACCCTATCATATACAATTTTGATACAAATCGCTTATGATTCCGTAGAAAAAACCAACAAAATAAGAAGGAAGCATACATATCTCTTTGGGATGTTGACTATATGGACTCCTAATCCTGATGGGGAAACAATGGAATGGATTCCAACATGCAGTAGGGTGATAACTTGGAGGGAAAAACACTCATTGAGTTGTCATCCTCTAAAGGTCATTGTGCACACACATTTATAGGAATGGAGGAATGATCAACGTTGACCATGTCAAGGATCAAAATTACCTAGGGTTTTTGTGCTTGTTCCATGAAATCAAGGTCTGTGATTACATTCAACTAAGTTGATTAGAATTATTAGGGTGATGCTTAAAAACCCATGTATAAAAATTGACTATGCATTATATCAACATTGAGAAAGTCATCACTCCATAAATAATCATCCCCACATATTATCTTGTGCTAATTCACTTATGTTGTGCCATATCAACATCCATTTCAAGGTAGGCTTGTGATAAATTGTTGTCATTGTGCTACTATTCTTTTCTCCTATTTTTTGATGTAGACCCCTTCTGACCCTCGAGCCGAAGTCCACTCTCAGGATCGTTCAATTGCTTCCCCGAGCTGAAGTAGCTCTTTTGATTCCTCACTGGAATCTCAAATTTATGATCCATAGGTCCTTCTTCTTGCCTCATGGTCTTCTACACATGATCATGAATTTTGGGTTTCGGGACTCATAGATTTCTGATGTCAAGAACCTCTGTCCCCTCGATCTCTCGATCACCGAAATGTCGAATTGCCGAAACAGTTTCAACATCAGCTAGCCCCCTGGGCTACAACCCTGGTCCATGTGACCACTCCTCATATGACCACAGTCCTAATTCGGGGTTTTATGATGCATAGCGCCTGATCTCATGTCCTCTGGACTCCCAAAAAATTGATTCCCAAAATTCCAAAATACCTTTGTCCCAACTTCCAGTTCTCCTTGAGCGATTTCGGTCTTTCCTCAGCCGAAATGCTCAATCTTATACTCCAAAGGATCCCCGAAATACTGAAACCTGGTATTCTGAAATGATACTCCCCAATTCTTCTTCTTTTGTGCTTTCGGAGTTTCAATCCCTGAAATTCTCTGACCTCTTGTCTTTAGAACTTCCGAAGTTCTGAACTCTGATACGCCAAAATGAAACCTCTCTAAAATGCTCCCAGCAAGACTGCTCCTGTGAATGCCTTCGGGACTTCGCGTTTCAGAATTTCATGAATCCCCGCGCAACAATTCTCCACTGACCTCCGATACTCCCGATACCCAAAGTACTAAAGTAACCACCTGCTGCCACGTGTCGTCTCCCTGGACGCTTCCGATCCTCTCTTCATGATTTCAGAACTCTGCGACCCCTGTGACACTTCCTCTGCCTGTTCGAATCCCCGGTATCCGAAATTCCAGTGGACTCCCCGATATATGCCACGTGTCCTCCCGCTTGGATGGTCCAGATCGTTTCAAGACTTCACCACTCGCGAAGTCGAAAGACTCCTTCCTCTTCTATTTCCTGATGTCCGAACCCCTGAAATGGGTGATCTCACGACACGTGTCCTCCTCCCGGATGGATGGCTCAGATCTATTTTGGGACTTTCACTATGAAGTGTCTCGACCTCTCGTCAATAGGACTTCTGAAATCCCGATAACTCTGCACTCTTCGGTACTTTTCGTATTTCTCCACTCTGTGCTTGAGGTTTATACCTCGTGCAGCTTCTGACCAATCCGATGGTTGTCGGTGATCCGTGTGAGATCCAATGCTCACAACTACTCCTGCTATATGCACCTCCTATGTTTCTCCCTGGACGTGGAAATCCAATGGTCTAGATCTCTTTCTTGGCCTGATCTGATGGTAGCTATGCTCCTCCTGAGCATGTGTGTTCTTCCTGAACTTGGAATAATTCTCCAAGGGTCCAAAGGCCTCGACCTTTTCTCTTTCCCTCTGCGAACTCTACAACTTTGAGTCTCGCCCGCGTTCTCAACGACGTTGTTCCTCCTGAGCTTCTCCTTTCAAATCCTCAAAGGATTCTTCGACTTCTACACTCCTTGCAGAGTCTTTGCATGCACGAAGGTGCTATCTCTTCTAAGATTTTCCTTTAGCTTCGACCTCTAAGGAATTTATCCTTTTTCTTCTCCTTCAGATGGAGAATCTGATGCCCTCTTGACACTCCTCTGCTCAAGCAACCTATTGCTGAGTATTTGGGGTGTTCAACAACCCTGTGAAGATCCTTATATGGACTCTTCTTCAATTTCTAAAACTCAAAGAGTTCTCTTCCTTATGTGCTCTATCTGCACATCTACTCAATGCCCACCTGGCAGAGTGTCTTCTCATAGAACATCCAGCAGTTTTGTCCTCTCCTGTGCACTATATGCACCTACTTAATGCCCTCTTGGCAGAGCTCTCAAAATCCTTAGTGATTCTGGTTCTCCTTGAACTCACAACAGAGTTCTTTTGTGCACTCTTGCACCTGCTCAATGCCCACTTGGCAGAGCTTTACAGAACTCCTCAGAGATTCTGTCTGCAACTGTGTCTCTCATACATAGCCTTACCTCCAAGGTATTCAACAACCTTGAGGTCTTCCTCTGAGCCAATGATTTCAGCTATTGTGCCCTCTTGGCATGCCTTTGTCTGAACCTGCAGAATTCAGAAGTGCACCCTCTGTGCATGACTATCAGAACCCACAGCGTTCTGTCACACCCTCCTAGTGTGAAGCCTCAAATATCTCTAACCCTGAAATCAAAAAACCCCTGCAAATGCATACCTAACATACATCTACAACATACAAAGAACACACATAGACATTCACATAACACAGACAATATGTAGGAAAAACTGCTCTGGTTTGTATTAATAAAAATGCCTCTTTACAAAGGTGTTCTGAGCATGAACTTTAACAGAGTCTCAGATCCTTCTCTACTCTCTCTGCATACTCTACTAGCTCTCTTCTATTCAAAATAGATACAATGATCTTTTTCATGAGGGGGCTCTTCGAGCTCTTCCCTCCAATCTCACCTACCCTATTCAATTACATTGAATGGGTTGTCTAGTCCAGAATCAGAACTAGATTTCATCCTTCAAACATTAAAGGCCTCCTTATCTATAGCCTGTGCAAAGAATGGCCTCATGGCTCAACATCCTACAACATTAATTACATTCAAATTTCAAATTTGAAATGAGGGTTGTGCCTCTCTTCATTTAATGCATGTGTTTACGTGGGCTAGCTGGCTGGTTGATTGACGTGGAGAGATGCTCCTGCATCATACTCCTCAGATGAAAAATTCACGAGCTCCTACTCATGTGCTCCCACTCTCAGCTGTGGAAATCCTCCTCGATCCCAAACAATCTTCTGGAGTCTCCTTGCCCCATCTCTCTACTGTTGTTGTTGCTTCTGTTGCTACTGCTGCTTCTGTTGTTGTGTTGCTGCTGCCTTTCTGCCCAACTTCTCTTTGTTGGCAGTCTCTGCTAACCCTAACATCAGTTCCCTGATCTCCTTGATCACTTCGTGCAATTGCTCCAGTGGCTGGCCCTGTTCACGTAGTCTCCTCAGTTGCATTCTCCCTTCATCTGCTTCCAACTCGATCTGTTGGATGTGCAGGCCTTGCACTATCACCCTTCTCTCCAAGGCTTCAATATGTTCACACAAATCAACAAAGCTCATGATGTCTGCCTCTTCTTATTCTGCTTCTGCAATCTCCAACGTTGCAGTCTTTTTAGCTTCCTAGATGAAAATATTGAGCCACTCCTCAGAATGCTCATCTTCCTCTATTTGGGTAGCCTCTAATGTCTGCTCCAACTCTTCTTTTACAATAGTCAAAGATAATTGTCCTTATACTATTGTCTCTCTTCCATCAACAACACAAATCCTCGCCTCAACTGGGCTATGTGGCAGGAATATCTGAATTCCTCCAATCATTAGAAGATTCCTCTTATCTTCCTTCTCTGTCAGCTACATCTGTTGATCCAAATCCATCTCTGAGCTCATCTTCTCTGTAAACTCCTCAGGCTGATCTAAACTCACCTCTGAGTTCATGAGACTCTCAAATAGTCCCATTTCTGTTCCCATGCCCACCTAGTAAATTGGGATTTTCCTGCTGCCCTCCTAGCAGTCCATGAGATCCCGCAATGACCTCGTTTCATTGCCCTCCTGGAAACATGAAATTCCCTGGCTGTCCTCCTGACAGTCCGTGAGATTCCACAGAAATATCAACTCCTTTCCCTCCTGTCAATTGGGAATTTCCTAACTATCTTCTTGACATTCCTTGAGATCTTCAGCTGATCCCAATTCATCCTCAGCGTCACTGAGATTTCTCCCAGTATTTGGTTCACATACCTGAACCACTTCCTCTGGTCCGTCGAGGTTTTCAGCATGCCTCAACCATTCTCTTAACAGCCTATGCTGTCTTCTAGCCATCAACTCCTTGACTGGCCATTTTTCTTTCGGCTTCCTCATGGGCCATTCATATACCCATCGCGACTTGGCATTTTGCTGCATCTCAAATGCAAGTTCATCCATCCTTTCCCTCATCTCGGAAAATTCTTTATCCCATTCAACTTCACTCATCAGCTCTGGCTCTTTCCTTCCAGCACTCGTATAGCATTTAGTAGCCATCTTGTTGTTCCTGTCTGCCCTACTGGAAAACCTGTTGCTGTCACTCTACACCCCTGAGTGTTTCCAGCCTCTTCCACAGTCTTCCTAATTGTCTCCTTGATTGTTGCCTACCCGCAAACAACCATCACAGAGTCTCCAGCACTCTGTCTTCCTTTGCCTCTCCATATACCACATGTACAATTAATCATCAAGGTCTTAAAAGAAGATTTCCTATCCTCTTTGGAGTCAATAAATATCCCCATATAAAATTTATACCCATCCGTAAAAATCAAAGGGTCGAAAAGGAGAAAACACACACACATACATTTACTTCACTTTGTCTCTCTTGCCTGCTTTAGCTCACCCATTTCCTTTGTATTATTTATTCATTCATTTATTTATTTTTATTTAATTTCAAAGGTCTCTATTTCATGAGCCATCTAGGTTTTTGGGACCTTCGTATCTCAGTATCAGAGCCATTCCATCCCCCGAAATATCCTCTTCCAGTTCTTTTTCTGCGATTGTCACCTCACCACTGTGGCGCAAGGAGAAAGTGACCTCAGCCAATGCGGTGCAAGGAGACATAGACCTCGAGCCACTACGTGCGTAAGGAGATAGAGACCTCGACCTCAAGCCAATATTCACAAGGAACAAAGAATGGTGAGTAATTTCATTATGAGAGTTTCTATTTGGAAAATGAATGAATAAATTTGGACTCCTTATTGCCACACAAATGTTTGAATAAGAGGTCTTTAGGATTCCAAAATCTCAAAATCCACAATCAGATACTTAGCATTTCAATAGGCTTTTGATGATGATCATACTAAATTTAGGGTTTGGTCGAATGGATATGGTTATTCCATGATTGTTTGGACTAATATTGCTTCAACACAGTGGGAAATGTCATCATTGTGCTCTGCATGATCAATGTTTTCTTCATTTGTGAGCTATTCTTCACAAATATTTACAATATCAAAGAGCTGGTTGTCTAGGGTACCGAGGCTCTAAAAATTTCATGAGCATTTTTGGTAACATTGCAAATCCACCTTCTGATTGTCATGGTAGTTTTCGACTATAGAATACTTTAACGCATCATTCAATTCAGATCCCAATAATTCTATTGTACAAGACAATATCCTTTCAAGGGATTTTTTCAAACCTGCTATGTGTCTTTCACAAGAACTCTTAACTTTGATTGTAAGGATGTCATGGAGATCATTATTCATAGGAAAACTATCAAAGTCACAGATTATGGTTCTATCCCCATTTCACCTCAGTTTGCATGGTTTCTTTTCATTTTTTCCATCAAGCATTTCAAATTGTTCAACTTCAGTCTTAGGGATATTCATTTCTATTATGGTTAAACAACCATTTTCATCTTCATCATTTAGGTAATAGCTTTCCATTCTGCCAAAGGAATATTTATCCAAAGTATCATCACCCTTGATTTCATCATGAACGGGGTATTCATCTTTGGAAACATCATGACCAACATTTAAATATTACCATCCCTCATGCTTAAATGATGTTAGGTCTCCATAGTGTTGTGGAAAATACCCCTATTCTCGGATAGGAATGAATTCTATAGTAAAAATAGATGCCTATTTCATGTTACCACCTTGTATGCCTCATCATCATCTCCTTCATCAATTATGGAGTTGATCATGGAATATGGGGTACTCTTGGGTAGTTCATATGCCACTTCAACTCAATTCGAAACCAATACTTTTCCCAAAATTGAATTTGTGAAGTATTCTATAATGATATCTTTGCCCTTACCACAACATACCTACAACAATCCTTCCAGATGATAAATTTCAGAATTCTTCTCCTCCTGGTTATCATTATCAAATTCTCATGTTTCATCAAAACATAACAAATATGATCTTCCTCTTTTATTTCCAGAACATAAATCCAGACCTAAACACGTATCAAGGGTGTTGTAGTCTTGTTCTTATTGGTATGCAATATTCGTGATATGCTCTCTGTATCCATTTATTTCTTCTTTACATCTAGAGTTCTCTTCCATGTTCCATTTATCCTCATTATTTATGCAATGAAATTGTCCTTCAGAGACATCACCCTATAATTGTTCTTGATAGAGCTTCAGATTTGGATCATTTTCTTCCTCTTGGACATAGGTATTATAATCATGGTGTTTCATCAAGAAGTCATCAAGGTTACTTTTGTATTGACCTTGTGGGTATGCAATTCCTTCTTCGAGGATTCCATCATTTCTTTCCTTTTCAATATCTTCAATGAAATAGCATGACTATCCAATATATAGGAAAACTTAAATAACTCACTTCTAGATAATTAATTCCATCATACCAAGAATTTTTCCACGCCAGAATATTCTATTTGATTGAAAAATAAATTTCATATTACACATTGAGGGCCTTAAACATCTTTGTGCTTTAATATATATAACAACTACAATAGATATATTTTTCTTTGCCCCAATTTATATCTTATCTATACATTCACACTGCTAGAAAATAGGGATCCCACATGTACCTCCCTTGTAGCCACAAACCTTTAGGAATAATATGTTGGGTAAGCACCCTACAACAACTAGGTAAGCATCCTCTTCCTTCCCACACTAGCATAGTTTTAACCCTTAGCATTAGTAAACCTCTCGATGCACTTCTATCCAATGTGGTTTTGGGTTCATGGTGAGATTTTTGTAGAGAGGAAATCACAAGTTATAAAATCCACCGACAGAATAGGATCTAAATCTTTGTGGAACACACTTTAATTCCATCTAAGATAGACTATGCATGTTTGTATTGAGAAGGGGAACACCCTCCATCAAGTACTCAATGAGGGAAGGCTACTAGGTGCATTTGAGGGAAATCCTCATGGGAATTGGCCCTTTGAGATTGTGGCTAATTAAGGAAATAAACCCCCCACTAGGTCCTCAACAAGTCCTCAACCATGTGTTATCCTCAATATGTAACATTGCAATCTAATTTGACATAGAATATAGAATCTGGAAAAGGAATCTTAAATATAAGCATATCAGGGAGAGAATCTTCAATTTATGAGCCGGAGAGTTGGAAGGTCTCGAAGCCAAGGTAGTAATGGGTAAGATAATAAACAGTGTACATCATAATCCCACCTCTAAACATGCATGCAATGAACAAATATGGAAATATATGTGATTATATACTCCATAAATTCCCATTAGGAATAATGATAGAGAAATTTATTTGATTCTATACTCCATAACTTCCCATTAGCAATAATGATAGAGCAAGTTTTTAGGTATAGTTGTCCTACAATATTTGGTTAAAAACATTGAAATATAAATTTGCACATTTTGGTTTTTTATCCCTGTCATAGATTAATTAATTTATGATTAAGATGAAGATATGTCAATTAAATATTTGATATATCTGTGCTTAAAGTGAAGATATGCTAGTAAACTAAACTCTCAACTTAGTAGTCGATGCAACTTATCACTTACTATGAGTACAATGACAAACATAAATGCAAGAGGGAATACAAGCCTATCTCCATCCATGGGATACTTGTGATGAAAACCATGAACAAGATAATGTATTGTATTGCCCCTACAAATCAAGTGATGAATATTCATGGTGATTAAACTTTAGACGATGTATCGGGCATGTATATGCATGTATTTTCATGGTATTTTTAAAATTTGGGTCATTTTGCAGTACTGCACACATAATATTCTATCAAGAAATTATTTATTTGCTTGAAACCTCTTGCTCCTTCCCATAGCTAGTTTTCATCGAAGTTGAATTTATTGCATTTCATTTTCCTCTTGCATGGTTTAAAGAGTTGAGTCAAAATGCCATCAGTTTCATGACCACTCATTTGAGTAACAACAACCCAAAATCAAGCGCTAATTAAAATTTATCAAGCAACTTTTCTAGGGCTCCTCAAACCCATCCTAGCTTAGGTGTAGAGCTTTGGAATAGGATTGTGAGAATAAATTTCCAAATATTCTAAACAAACATAAAGCCTTGAGTTAGGGAGTGAAATCCATTTGCTATATCACTGACTTTGGAAACCCTTCTAACACAAGGGTCAATCACGAGGTCGCATTAGGGCCCTCAGAGTAATCAACCCTATGTTGGTCTTGGTGTCGATTGTCAACTTTCCCCCCTCTGGTTTGGTATAGTAGGTGGTACCATAGAGTCCATAATATTTTAGACTTCCTACATAAGGTGACAACACAGGGAAGGTGTTGTTGTACCTGGGATCGACGTTGGCTAGACTCACTCAGACTCCTTGGAGGATTTCCCACTACTCAGTGAGGTAACTTCCACTAGGGCGTTAGTTCATTAAGAAGGCCATCAATGTAACTTTCCCACGCACCGAAATTCATCCCCTTCGCGCATCGATTCTACGATGTTGGATTCCATCACCAACTAGCGCTTCTTTGTGAGAAGGTTTGTTTGCATGCTTGACTCCTAGATTAATTAGCGTGTGTTGTTTTTTCTCATTAGTTGGCCTTAGGATTGAGTTTGTGTCTAATGGCATTATTTTCGGTTTAATTCCTCCTTTGATCAATACAAAATATCGATACAATTAAAATAAAAGGTAATAAAGAGGTAAAAAATAGCTCATACCTAACTTACGTCTTATAATTCTCCAACATTGTTCTTTACACTTAGTGCAACAAAAACAAAATGGAATGGTTTACACAAGATCAATGGAGAATGTTATTATAAAATTCAAAATATTATCATAAACCCACATCTCACATATTTGTACATGCACCATAGATTCACAATAGTTCATGAAGAGGTTCGGGAGAAATGCCTCCATGCAAAAATTGTCTACATCAGAATTGTCCACTACTTTTGAGGGCTTGGAACCTAGGAGTGAGGGGTGCTCTAGCTGAAATCCTATCCTAGGAATCCATCAGAGTCAACGGTTCCTCAATCCGAGTCTCATTTTTCGTTTTATGCCCAGTTGCAAGTCACATCCCAAGCCATTTTGGGGACTCTTGGCAATTCCTCCTCGGGGCATAAAAGCCTAATGGAGTAGCATTTTTGAGCTCCATGATATTATGCATGCTTGTTTAGGCATGGACTAGGTGACCACATTGTCCATCCACTCCCAAGGCATGGTTTCGTAAATTGGACCCCTAAATCCAAATGTTGCATTGCTTCTTACTAAGCAAAGCACTAGTTATCGAAATTGATGAAAAAAACAACTTCCAAGGGGTTAGAATTGGGAGTGAGGGGTTATCTAGATAAAATCATATGCGAGGAATCCAACAGAGATGACGGTTCCTCAATCCAAGACTTTGTTTTCATTTTATGCCCAATTGCAAGTCGCATCACAAACCATTATGGGGACTCTTGGCCAATTCCCTCTTAGGGCATAAAAGACTAACGGAGCAACATTTTGAGTTTCGTGAGATGCTGAAAGCGTTTTTAGGCATGTAATAGGTGACCAAATTATCCATCCACTCCTAAGGCATGGTTTGGTAAATTGGACCCTTAATCCAAATGTTGCATTGCTTCAGACTGAGCAAAACACCAGTTCTCGAAATCAATGATTAAAGCAACTTCTGAGGCATGGAACCTATGAGTGAGGGGTTCTCTAGATGAAATCATATCCCAAGAATCCATCAAATTTGACGTGTCCTCAATCCGATTCTCGATATTCTTTATATGCCCAGTTGCAAGTCGCATCCCAAACCATTTCAAGGACTCTTGGCCAATTGCTCCCGAGGGCATAAAAACCTAACAGAGAAGCATTTTTGAGTTTTGTGAGATGCTGGAATATTGTTTAGGCATCGACTAGGTGACTATATTTTCCATCTGCTCCTGAGGCACGGTTTCGTAAATTTGACCCCTTAATCCAACAATGGTTTTTTGCTTCAAACTGAGAAAAACACTAGTTCTCTAAATCAATGAGTAAATCAACTTCCGAGGCATGGAACCCAGGAGTGAGGGGTTATCTAGATGAAATCCTATCCCAAGAATCCATCGGATTCGACGGTTCCTCAATCCGAGTCTCGTTTTTCGTTTTATGCCCAGTTGCAAGTCGCATCCCAAACCATTTCTATGACTCTTGACAATTCCTCCTTGGGGAATAAAAGCCTAATGGAGCAGCATTTTTGAGCTCCATGAGATTCTGCATGCTTGTTTAGGCATGGATTAGGTGACCACATTTTCCATCCGCTCCCAAGGCATGATTTTGTAAATTGGACCCTAAATCCAAATGTTGCATTGCTTCTTACTGAGCATAGCACTGGTTATTGAAATCGATGAAAAAAAAAACTTTCGAGGGGTTGGAACCAGGAGTGCGGGGTGCTCTAGCTAAAATCCTATGATAGGAATCCAACATAGATGACGGTTCCTCAATCCGAGACTCAGTTTTCATTTTATGCCTAGTTGCAAGTCACATCCCAAACCATTTCGAGGACTCTTGGCCAATTCCTGCTCAGGGCATAAAATACTAACAGAGAAATTTTTTTGAGTTTTGTGAGATGATGCAAGCTTGTTTAGGCATGAACTAGGTGACCAAATTATCCATTCGCTACCGAGGCATGGTTTGGTAAATTGGACCATTAATCCAAATGCTGCATTGCTTCAAACAGAGAAAAACACTACTTCTCGAAATCAATGATTAAAGAAACTTCTGAGGCATGGAACCCATGAGTGAGGGGTGCTCTAGATGAAATCCTATCCCAGGAATCCATTGGATTCGATGGTTCCTCAATCCAAGTCTCAATATTTGTTATATGCCCAATTGCAAGTTGCATCCCAAACCATTTCGGGGAGTCTTGGCCAATTTCGCCCGAGAGCATAAAAACCTAACGGAGCAGCATTTTTGAGCTCTGTGAGATGTTGCAATATTTTTTATGTGTGGAATAGGTAACTATATTTTCCTTCCACTCCTGAGGCACGGTTTCGTAAATTGGACCACTTAATCCAACAATGTTTTTTTGCTTCAATCTGAGCAAAACACTAGTTCTCGAAATCAATGAGTAAGGAAACTTCCAAGGCATGGAACCTGGGAGTGAGGGGTGCTCTAGATGCAATTCTATCCCAGGAATCCATTAGAGTCGACAGTTCCTCAATCTGAGTCTCATTTTTCGCTTTATGTCCAGTTACAAGCCGCATCCCAAACCATTTCAGGGACTCTTGGCAATTTCTCCTCGGGGCATAAAAGCCTAACAAAGAATCATTTTTGAGCTCCATGAGATTTTGCATGCTTGTTTAGGCATGGACTAGGTGACCAAATTTTCCATCCACTCCCGAGGCATGGTTTCATAAATTGGACCCCTAAATCCAAATGTTGCATTTCTTCTTACTGAGCATACCACTAGTTATCGAAATCGTTGAAAAAAACAACTTTTGAGTGGTTGGAACGGGGAATGAGGGGTCCTCTAGATAAAATAATATGCCATTCCAAAAAAGACAATGGTTCCTCAATCAGAGACGTGGTTTTCATTTTATACCCAGTTGCAAGTCGCATCCCAAACCATTTCGGGGACTCTTGGCCAATTCCCGTTCAGGGCATAAAATAATAACAGAGAAACATTTTTTAGTTCCGTGAGATTGTGAAAGTTTGTTTAGGCATGGAATAGGTGACCAAATTATCCATCCGCTCCCAAGGCATGGTTTGGTAAATTGGATCCTTAATCCAAATGTTGCATTACTTCAAACTGAGAAAAACACTAGTTTTCGAAATCAATGATTAAAGCAACTTCTGAGGCATGGCACCCATGAGTGAGGGGTGCTCTAGATGAAATCTTATCCCAGGAATCCATCGGAGTTGAATGTTCCTCAATCTAAGTCTCGATATTTTTTATATGCCCAGTTGCAAGTCGCATCCCAAACCATTTCAAGGACTCTTGGCCAATTGCTCCTAAGGGCATAAAAACCTAACGGAGCAACATTTTTGAGTTCCGTGAGATGCTGCAATATTTTTTAGGTGTGAAATAGGTGACTATATTTTCTATCTTCTCCCGAGGCATGGTTTCATAAATTGGACACGTTAATACAAAAACGATTTTTTGCTTCAATCTGAGAAAAACACTAGTTCTCAAAATCAATGAGTAAATCAACTTCCGAGGCATGGAATATAGGAGTAAGGGGTGCTCTAGCTGAAATCCTATCCCAATAATCCATCAGATTTGATGGTTCCTCAATCCGAGTCTCATTTTTCATTTTATGCCCAGTTGCAAGTCGCATCCCAAACCATTTTGAGGACTCTTCGAAATTCCTCCTCGGGGCATAAAAGCCTAACGGAGCAACATTATTTAGCTCCATGAGATTTTGTATTCTTGTTTAGGAATGGAATAGGTGACCACATTGTCCATCCTCTCTTGAGGCATGGTTTCGTAAATTGGACCCCTAAATCCAAATGTTGCATTTCTTCTTACTGAGCAAAGCACTAGTTATCGAAATCGATGAAAAACACAACTTCCGAGGGGTTGGAACTGGGGGTGAGGGGTACTCTATCTAAAATCCTATTCTAGGAATCCAACAGAGATGATGGTTCCTCAATCCGAGACTCGGTTTTCATTTTATGTGCAGATGCAAGTCGCATCCAAAACCATTCTGGGGACTCTTGGCCAATTCTCTCTCAGGGTATAAAAGACTAATGGAACAACATTTTTGAGTTCCATGAGATGATGCAAGATTTTTTAGGCATGGACTAGGTGACCAAATTATCCATCCTCTCCCAAGGCATGGTTTCGTAAATTGAACCGTTAATCCAAATGTTGCATTGCTTCAAACTAAGAAAAACACTAGTTCTCGAAATCAATGATTAAAGCAACTTCTGAGGCATGGCACCCACGAGTGAGGGGTGCTCTATATGAAATTAAATCCCAGGAATCCATCGGAGTTGACGGTTCCTCAATCCGAGTCTCAATATTTTTTTATATGCCCAGTTGCAAGTCGCATCCCAAACCATTTCTCGAACTCTTGACCAATTACTCCTGAGGGAATAAAAGCCTAACGGAGCAACATTTTTGAGTTTCGTGAGATGTTGCAAGATTTTTTAGGCTTGGACTAGGTGACTATATTTTCCATCGGCTCCTGAGGCATGGCTTCATAAATTGGACTCCTTAATCCAAAGGTTGGTTTTCTTCAAACTGAGAAAAACATTAGTTCTCGAAATCATTGAGTAAAGAAACTTCTGAGGAATGGCACCTGAGAGTGAGGGGTTCTCTAGTTGAAATCCTATCCCAGGAATCCATTGGAGTTGACGTTTTCTCAATATGAGTCTCGGTTTTCATTTTATGCCCAGTTGCAAGTTGCATCCCAAACCATTTCGAGGACTATTGGCAATTCATCATCGAGGCATAAAAGCCTAACGAAGCAGCATTTTTGAGGTCCAGGGACTAGGTGACCACATTGTACATCCACTCCTAAGGCATGGTTTCATAAATTGGACCCCTAAATCCAAATGTTTCATTGCTTCTTACTGAGCAAAGCACGAGTTATCGAAATCGATGAAAAAAACAAGTTTCGAGGGGTTGGAACTGGGAGTGAGGGGTGCTATATCTAAAATGCTATACCATGAATGCAACAGAGATGATGGTTCCTCAATCCGAGTCTCAGTTTTTCGTTTTATGCCTAGTTGCAAGTCGCATCCCAAACCATTTCGGGGACTCTTGGACAATTCCCGCTCAGGGCATAAAAGACTAACGGAGCAACATTTTTGAGTTCTGTGAGATGCTGCAAGCTTGTTTAGGCATAAACTAGGTGAAAAAATTATCCATCCGATCTCCAGCCATGGTTTCATAAATTTTACCCCTTAATCCAAATGTTGCATTGCTTCAAATTGAGCGAAACACTAGTTGTCGAAATCAATGAGTAAAGAAACTTTCGAGGCATGGAACCCGAGAGTGAAGGGTGCTCTAGCTAAAATCCTATCCCATTAATCCATTGGAGTGGACGGTTCCTCAATACGAGTCTCAATATTTTTTTTATGCCTAGTTTCAAGTCGCATCCCAAACCATTTCAAGGACTCTTGGCCAATTTCTCCTGATGGCATAAAAACTAACTAACTACATGTCTCTGTCAACTAACTACTATATCTTATTGCCTTGAAAAATGATTGCACCAATTTCAACTACAGATTGAGTTTAACAACCACTACTTCCTACATAAAAATTTGGGTTGCACTATTGTTAACCATCTCCATAACTAACTTATTCTTCAACTTGGTTTGAACAAAACTAATATTTGTATAGTTCTACTCTTGGCTTGAAAAAAACTGATATTTGTATAGTTCTACTCTTGTATTGAACAAAACTAATATTTGTATATTTCTACTCTTGGATTGCCTTAGACATATTGCCAACTAAAGCACCCAAGATTTGCAACACACCAACTGATGGTTGGATTTCTTACTCCATAGCATTGGCCCTCATCTTCAATGGACATTTCTTATAATAATTCCAATTTGCACAAATCCAACTAACAACAACCTTAATACTGTTTTTTTCTTAGATCCATATGATAAATTTATCATGTCCTTAGTGTTATCACATTAATATGTCCTTAATATGTCCAAAATCAAGAGGGATATCACATTAAATTAGGTGGTTGACCACTAATATTGGTAATTGCACCCTAGTCTAATTGTGCATCCAAAACTAAAGATATAAAAAATTTATTTAGAACTTTGAATATGATAATGGAATACTAACTAACAACACATGCACATGCAACTGAAGGTACAACCAAACAGGTACCTTTCATATATTTCTTCGTCGAGTGAGGAAAGCTTAGGACAAATAGAGGCCGGAAATGTGACTGCATCTAGTAGATATGATAAGCAAACAAGGACCAGAGGTGAAAAAGTCAGAATAAAATTTTGTAGACGCATGAAATTATTTCTTGCTAAAGGAGGATCATGCTCTTATGACGATGAGAGCATAGGAGACATAGAGGTTCCACTCAGGTATAAGCATTTGGTGAAACAATGGGTACCTAAGGAACTACCTCCTATAGATGTTGACTTCGTTGTCAACAATAGGACATATCACATTGCACCATCCTCCCTGCATGGCTTGGGGCTATTTTCCATGGATGGAATAATTGAAAAATACAATACAGTAACTGAATTGATGGACTATGTCGGACCGTGTTACAATTATAATGATTGGATGCAGTTGGTCTGGTACATGTGAAGTATGCGGAGATATGCAATCGCCACAAATTATATACAAATAATAAACAAGGATAAAAATAAGGGAGTGACTATCTATATTGATGGAAGGCCTAAAGATTCCGACAATATTGCAAGTTTTATAAACATCACACGACCTGGGACAACAAACAACGAATTGCATATATGAGGGACGTGAAGAGAATTGAGCAGTCCTGTGCACAATAAAAAAGATAGCTCCTAAGGAAGAGTTATTAGTGGATTCTCATTTGAATCGAATAGAAACATTGACTAATAGTGTGTAGGTTCTTATGCAACACCTCTTTAAGAAACCTCTACTTATTGCATTATATTTTTTTATTATCTTTAACATTGTTGTAAATATTATCTTTAACATTGTTGTAAATATTATCTTTAACATTGTTTTTTTGTTATCATTAATAATTTTTTAAATATTTGGGGGTTCTAATTATATTATAATGTAGCCAGGTGATCATGGAAAAGGGCCAGCCGCAGAACATGTAAATGATTATCAATTTCCACTTTCATTTTACGTTGTTTTTATTAATTTCTTATATAATTTTATTGAAATAACATTATTTTTGTTGAAATTATATGTAGTCCGCAGGCCATGTTGATCATGATTCTGCCAATAAAGAGGGTTTTATAAAGACATTTTATTTTTTATAAAGACATTATTTTGATGTTGAAATAACATTTTCTTTTTTATAAAGACATTTTTGGAGCTTGTTCAGCCCGATGTTGGTAGTAGTGGCACTACAAAGACACTACAGAGTCCTGATGCGGGCGGTCATACAACTGCTAGAGTACTATTTACTTCTCCATCTTCCACACCTAATTTATATAGAAGCCATGACACGCACCGCCAGACATCCACACCTCAATCAGAGTCTAGAGATGGTGGCAGAGATGAGGATCATGGTGATGTGGTTGAGATTTTTGCATTTCCTAGAGCTAGATGTGTGACAAGCACGGGGACCCTTCTGTGCATATTTTTGTTCGATGATAATGGACTTCCATTAAAACAATCAAGACTCCTAGATAGTTTTAATTCATATTTTAATCATTTAATGTTTTCCTTCTCATATAGAAATCATCTAGATTATTAATTTTAAATTAATGATCATATTTTTTTGTGTGTAGGAAACAACATTTTTTATAGGCACCTAGAGAGCAAGGCCTTGTTGATTTTTGGGGCAACCTTACGCATGATCCAGATTATTTTCGGCATGAAATGAGAGCAGAGATATAGTAAAGAAATGCACAAAGATATTGCAGATATTCAATAATATAACAAAAATGTGTCAGAGATGCAACCATAAACACAGATATACAATAATACATGATTTCTATTAATCAAAGAAATGTATAGAGACTGTAAAAATACAGAGTGAAAGACTCGCTAGAATGGTGGCAACTTATCTCTGAGAAGAGATGTGACGGCTACTCGCATTCGCAAGAAGATGATTACAATGAGGCTCTGAAGGCCTTTTTACAATAAACAGGAATGCCAAAATTCCTAGACATCCAAAAATATAACCCTAGGAGATGAAACGCCAAAAGTCATGTGGGCCCCATTTGGGTAAGTTAGTACATCAACTTCCCAGGGTCGTAACGTTTGCATAGGATCTCCGTTTTAGGTGTATGATAGCTCGTTGGAAAGGTATCATCGAGGAGATTCATTTTGGGGGATAAATGATGCCTTATACTATCATTGAGAACCTTGATCCCGAAAAAAATTCATTTAGGCCCTCAAAATGGCCTCGAAAGTTAAAACCTGCTAAAAATAGTAAATTGCCAAAATTGCCAGAAAACTGTTTTGAGCCAGTTGGAAAAGGTGGGTGGCCACCAATATCCACCTATATCAATGCATGAGGTGGAATTTACAGAATTCCAACATCGAAAAGGAACTTATGGATTATCTTGAAGGCCTCTTTGGAGTAGACACGTTCAATAAAAAAGCGGTCACCTCTGTAGCAGGTGAATATTTAAAATATACGCAAGATGTTTATAGATGAAGCTTGGCAAGAAATACTAGGTATGAGCGTCCTCCCTCAATTCCAGAGAGGGAGTGGAAGGTGATCATTGATGATGCAAAAGAGAAGATTTTGAAAAAATCAGT
This sequence comes from Picea engelmannii, assembly GCA_009831015.1. Classification (NCBI taxonomy): domain Eukaryota; kingdom Viridiplantae; phylum Streptophyta; class Pinopsida; order Pinales; family Pinaceae; genus Picea; species Picea engelmannii. The sequence goes on from ML783689.1 coordinate 224,900, forward strand.
AGAACAAATAACTGGTACACCAAGGTAAATTACATTTTTGTGATTTCAATACCAGCTTTATTTTTCTTTAGATCTAAATAAAAGTGTGGTTATATATAACATACTTGAAAATTTTGATGATAGGTTTCCTGACACTTCGAAGGAAACCAAAGTAAGGATTGCCAAACATGGCCAACACAAGCTAGGCCAAGGCGACTACTCGAGGTTACAGTCACGAATCGTAAGTATCCAAACATCTTAAGAATATTATCTGTATCACCTTACAACTTTAAGGTAATTGCAGCCAAAAATATTAAAAAACCATACCCTTATGCAATGCAGGGCGATGACTTCGGAACTGAAACCACGGAGGAAGACCTCCAACTTGGTTACAAGTATGGTTATAAAGTCGTGGTTGATCGTAGGAAAAGCATGGGGTAGACCCCAAGATCCAATTTGCAGGATAAGGTAAATAAAAATCAATCCACGTTCACCTTGCATTACTTATAAAATACGTAAATGTTTGATATTGTTGATAATTTAATGTCTTACTTTGTTTTAATCAAGGGAGAAACACTATCAATGAAACCATTAGTACTGGAAAACAGAGCATTGATAGTGCAACGTAGCCAAAAGATCATGGTGCTCCCCAGCAGTCCCATCCCAATGAGGTGCAATGCCAAGATTTTCTTGTGACTGAGGCCCACGACGGTAAAATATCTATATATTAATCATATACTTAATAATTTTGTACTTATAAATTTTGATGTTTCAATGGCAGAGAATGTCATAGTTGATCCTCCTTGACCTAAAGATCAGGTGAACAGGCCAGTAGCCATTCCAACATTGCTGACTAGAGGACCAGGTAAATAATAACATTGCTGAGTTTTTTTTTAATATGAATGAACTACTTCAATGATATTTAAAAATTGGCCATATAAATTTAATATTTTTTATTTTTGTAGGTGATGGCCCCTCACAGCAACATCCATGTTGTGGGTAGAAGACCATACGTACTCAGTGTGAAAGGACTGAAACAACATCAGTTGCTAAAGAGCACCCAGTAAACGAAGACACGGATATGGATGAATTACTTAAGACCTGGAAAGCACAAAAGAAGACTAAAAGAAATTCATGATGTCATGTTATAATTTTATAAGACAGTTAGATGTACATTATATAGTTGAACATGTAATGATGCATATAATGCATTGACATTATGGGTACTTTTTCATCTAATAATATACACAAGGCTATTTCTATGGCTTGTACATATCTATGAATTTAATTTTGTTATACACTTAATGATAATTTCATCTTCTCTTATAAGACTTGGTATATATTGATTCAATACTACTTGATTCAAGACGTGAGAATGCAAGCAAGACCTGGTGCCTTGTGCTTGGGCTATGGAGTCTAGGCAACAAATAGAACTTGAATATGCAATATGCAACTTCCAAAATCATGTGACATGATATATGCAACTTTGAAAGTCTTGTGACATGTGACATGTGGCAAGCATCTTTTTCCAAGCAATGTGCAAACTTTAAACTTGGTCCAACATGCAAAAAGAAATTTTTGGGAATATGCAATAATAAGTTTTAAGGATTAAACATGAGGGGATGGAAATGGTCATGTCAATCATTTTATAATATTTTTTCAGAGCATTACCCTTCTTTTCATTGTGTCTCACATGACAAAGAAACAAAATCACATTGCCATTGTCAAACTATATGTGGAGGGTTCTTCAAGGTTTCAATACTTTCTTCATATTTTCTGACTTTAATCCTCTCATGGTCATATTAATCCATATAGAGGTCCATGATATAAACACTCATTGTTATAATGTTGACATAAATTCAAATCTTCACTTTGACGATTAGAGGGCACAATTTTGGCAACAATTTAATGTTTTTAGTTCCATGAAATTTATTTTGCTTCTTCAACAACATTAAGGATTAAACATGAGGGGTTAGAAATGGCGATGTCAAACATTTACTCTTTCACACATGTGCATCATCTCAATCTTCATGTCTACAATATGTGGAGGGTTATTCAAGGTTTCAAGACTTTCTTCATATTTTCATACTTTATTCTTCTCATGGTCATGTTAATCCATTTAGAGGTTCATGATATAAACACTCATTGTTCTAATGTTGAAATAAATTCAAATCTTCACTTTGTCGATTAGAGGGCACAATAATGGAAACAATGAGAGAGTTTTGACCATATGTCAATTAATTTGTCCCTTTAAAAAAACTTCATTGATGTGCAAGGGAGCACTGTGTCTATGAGAGGTCCTACATGAAAGT
>ML783689.1:230463-248349 GCA_009831015.1 Picea engelmannii
ATATATATATATAATAAATTATTGTCGTCGCACGAGCGTTGCCCTGTACAAACCTTGCGACAAACTTGCTATACAAATTACTAAAATTGTATAGCAATTATCGTCGCAATTGCGATGGACACATGGTATATTGCGATGAAGTTGCTATACAATTTTCATCATTTGTATAGCAATTTTGTTGCAAGGTTTGTACATGTCGTCGCAATTGCGACAACCACTTCGTCACAAACTTTTCAATTAGCAACAAAATTGCTATAAAAATTACAAAAATTATATAGCAACTTCATCACAATATACCCTGTGTCCGTCGCAATTGCGATGACCCATGCGTCACAAAATTTTCCATTACTTTCCCAATATTATCGAGGGTGCGACGAGCTCTCTTTATGGTCTCTCTTATGACGATTGCCCTGGTTTGTCACTCTTTCAACGATTTATTTACTTAGTCGTTCTAGTAACGGTATTTCTTTTTTGTCGTAATCATGACAACTTCCCTATTATCATCGCACTTGCGACAATAATCCATGTTCGTCACACGTTCCATGTCACATGAAGCGATGTTTGGGAGACTCAAGATTTGTCACAATATCCACAACATAACATCGCAAGAGCGTTGAAATAATCGTCACAAAACGACCCAAATATGCTAGTGTCTCTATCTTAATCAGTCTTTACTTAGACTAATCCGGCTCTCCTATTACAACATCAACTTCCATGTCCCTGAGTTCAAATTCAGGTACTTCTTGTCCTGTATTGTGAACAATTTTTATTTTTATTTTTGGACGTATCGGGACGATGTGTGATTTTTCAATATCTCCTTTAGAAGGATCTTTGTCCCCTCCATTGCCAGCATTTCTAGACTAATAATTTATTAGATGTTGATTGTTTCCTTGAGTTATGCTCTTTGTCAAAGAGCTTCACTGTGAAAAAATGGGTGAGGCGGGGTTAGGGTTACTACTCCTTGTGGTTTGTCCCTTTTTTGTGTACTATTAATTTGTATTGACCAAGGTATCAACATCATCATGGATTTTTTCATGAATAGCTTCTAGAGGGTTTTGGTTATCCCCTCCCACTTCCTTCAATCAAGTAGATTTGATAAACGACGAGCCATAGCCAACTACATACATGTGTTCTGTGAATAATTCATTAGGCTTGAAGTCATGAATTTCAAGAATTTCCCTCAACTTAAAATTATCAAAATGAACAACAAATTCATCCAAATGAGAGATATTCTTAATAGTGATCTCTCCCATTCTCCAGGGTAGTGGAATGATTTGGTTCTCTTTTCATTGAAGAAATGTGCCCAAAATTTGTATTGCTTGCAAACTTCAACTATAAGAATTTGTCGTATATATAAAAAGGTAATAGAGAAGGTTTTCCTTGAAAACCGTAGAGTTTGATGTAACTAAAGTCATCCAGAGTTTCAAAAACTCCTTTCCTTGCTAGAAAGGCAGTTGCTTCCATTAAAAATATTCACATGGTTGGACCATGAAGTAACTTATTAAAGGAAACTAAAAAGACATTCTATACCTCATAGAAATGGTAAGGAGATGTGTGCTTCCAAAGTGTAGGATACCGTAATTACATTGGATCCTTGCTGAAATATACATTTCTTGCTCAAGGAAAGTATTCAAATATGTGACAGTAGACAATTGCATAAACCAAATAAAAACTCATGAAGAATTTCTTGGTCTTTCAAAAGTTTCCTAGTTGAAAGGAAACTTTGCTCGAGATAATATGAGACTAGTCAAACATGACATCCTCATGAACTGAGTGGTGAAGAACATACACCACATATTTTGGGATAGTAGTCATGGACTCTTGTCCAGTGATTCTAGCAAACAACCACACAAACTCTTTAGATGGGTATTTAAGTGAACATACCTCTATTTGGGCAAAGTTTCCAGAATGATCCGATGACTTTATGAGAAAATTGTTCTGGATATTTGTTCCTTCATGGTTGGCCTTCAATAAAGAATCAACTTCAGAGATTTTAAATGTCATGGTAGGCTCTAGAAGTCTAAGCATTCTCCTAAAAACTGTAGGTTCTAAAGAAACATGTGTCCTTCCTTGCAATTGAATTATTCATATCTCATTATTGAACTTATCGTCGCATGATAGCACTACTTATTTAAAATATGACATTTTCGACATACACCAAGCCAATGCAATCCCAAAAGTCCAAAATTTGTTTGAACTCCTTTCTTCAAGTGAAAGTGTTGAGTACCATTTGAATGCTTCAAACCAATGAAATGAGCAGTCCTCTCATACCTGTGTATTAACAATGTCTCCACAATAGAGTTGTTTTTTCTTATTTGGCATACTTGGAAGAGGTTAATTTAAGTGAATAAGTGGCGGTTCCGTCGAAGCAAGAATTTATAGCGAGGATTTATTTATTTACTAACTTCTCCACGTATTTCCTTGATATCACATGTTGTAGCACTTAGTTCGAAATTGTAATTGCATGATTTGATTTGGATTTAAGGTAGAGATTTTATGACAACAACATTATTTAATAATGGTATTAATTCATAATGTGTGCCACTTGATATGGAAGTAGGATCATAAATTCTCTTGGGGAATGTGACTTTTTATTGGGATAAATGAAAAATGGTAAAGTATGGAAGTGTAAAGTGAGTGATGTGGGGTGCGTTTTGATGGATATGGGTTTGTGGGATACAGGAGATAAAAAGGGAGAAGAGAGGGTAACTTAGACATCCACAATCGAAAAATAAGATAAGTACCATAACGGTCCATTTTGTGTGTTGTAGAAATACACAGTCATTTTGGAGTGTGCGCAAGTGTGGGTTGCGGGTTTCCAGGTTGAAGACCTTTTGAGACATTACTTATACCTACAAAGAGAATCCCAAAAATGAAAGAAATGACTAAGTATAAGAAATGAAGAATGGATACATGAAAAAATGGAAAAAAAAAAACATTAAGTGTTGGTAATGTGGACTTGTGAATTGCAGGACTGTGAACTTTTCCAGCAGAAAAAATTACTCAATTATATTAATATATAATGTGATTATAATTACCATAATGAATCGACTGACGTGAATATATTTATCCTACAAGTGGTCTTCCAACCATTAGAAGGAGAAAGAGTAGAGTTGGAAGTATAGTTGTTACAGATTACTATAAGTCAAAAAAAGAAAACAAAAGTATGTAGAAAATACCAAGAGTTTGTTGTTACACATGTTCTAGAAAACATGATAATATGTTTTATCTGTCGACAAAAAAAAACTAGAGCATCCAGTCCTAAAATATTTTTATAGTATGTGTGGGGCCCTCATGTCCATCCAGCCAGTGGTTGTATGTAATCATGCTTTATTTTTTATGTAATATTGCCTTTGATAGTAGGTTTGCTTCCTTGTTGTACTCTCAGAAGGTATGAGTGAAGATGAGCTTCTTGAAGTGGCATTGAAGTAATATGATTATATCCTTCCAGGCCAACAGTGAGATAGTTTGTAGCTTACCCTTGTGATTCAACCAATCTATGATAATTCTAGAGTCCCCGATCAATTGTAGGTATTCAATGTTTAATCTGGAGGCCAAGTGAAGAGTAACCCAGGCACCCAATAGCTCTTCCCTTGTGTTGGTGCCCGGGCCACAACAGAAAGTCCATATGTAAATAAAGTCTTTTGTACTTCTTATCAGTCCACCTGCACCACTCAATGTCCCATTGTGTTGAGCTGATCCATCAAACCACCCCGTGGGTGTATCCTCTGTGATAAGTGGACTTACTTTTATCTGTTTTACCAAATTGACTAGGTGTATTGCTTTCCAGTTTTGGTACATTCCAAGTGATTTATAAGTGACAATGCTAACAGAGGGAGGCTTATTATCGAAAATTTTATTATTTCTAGCCAGCCAAATAAACTAATTGACCATTGGAGGAAGTAATTTGTAGTTGTTCTCTCTAGTTGTCCAATGATCAAAGTAGGAAAATATGGAAGTCCCATTCCAGACAGTGCTTATGTCTTGGTCCAGAGAAATTTTGTCCCATACAAGGTGAGTGAAGTGGCACTTGGAAAAGAGGTGTAGAACTATTTCATCATCCATGTAGCAAAGTTGATAGATGTTGGGGCTAGCCCATACTTTCCTTTGGAGGTTATCCCAGGTGGGGATTTTATTTTCAATAGTTAACCAAGTGAATAGCTTTATCTTTTGTGGTATTTTCCAGTTCTAGAAGGTTTTTCTCCAACCAAAAATATTGTTTTTCCAAAGTGAGTTTGTGATGGCAAAATATAAATTTTTGACGGATATGTGTCCCGAAATGTCTCCTCCAGTCCACATGAATTGATCCTCCACATCATGAAGTTCAATGCCGGCACGAGTAAGCTCCAAGAAGTATGTATCCCACTCTGCAATGAGTTCTGTTGGTAGTTCCAGATCAAGAACAGATTTCCAGCCTCCAGTCGAGGTCTCAATTTCATTATAAATCCTGGCTTGGAAGAGATATCTGGTATTTTTTGAGTTTAGTAGTTTAATCAATTGTGGAGACGGGTAAGAGGCTTGGCCGAGTCCTAATATGAAGTCCCTGCCAAGTATGATAATATGGCCAGAACCCGGCTTCCAGCAAAGCTAATGCATGATCCAGATTGTCGTTTTCACCAAATTCCTCCAAATCTGAGACACGTCCCGTGTGGGAGGGGTTGCATTTCTTAGCCAAGTTGTAACAGAGATGTATGGCAGATATTTGTCCTTTATGACAGAGCTCCATATGCCTTTTGTTGTCAATACACGCCAGAGGGAGTTGGCATCCAGTGCTTTGTTGAATTGGAATATATTTCTAATCCCCCATCCGCCCTTGATTTTTGTTTGGCCAGTGTTTCCCAGTTGCAGAGGTGCAACTTGTGATGGTCCTTGCTACTCGACCAGAGGAAGTTGTATGTAAGTTTCCTTAGTTTATCCAAGACTAGAATAGGTATAGCTACAAGAGCCATCCAGTATACCGGTTGTCCTTCTAGGGAAGCTTTGATAAGAGTGTAGTGGCATCCTATGGAGATCCATCTGTTGCACCAATGTCCAATTTTTTTTTTTACCTTTGCTACGAGCCAGTCCCAATCTGTAGCCTTATAATGTTCTGCTAATGTGATAAGTATAAGCAGTATTCCCACAAACCATATAATAAAAAAAATAATTAAATATGAGTTATACAAAAGAGAAAATATGACCAAAAGGCTTTGAACTTTGATAAACGAATGTTGACCAACAACTTTTCAATAGAAACATGTAAATGGTAGTCCCTTGAATATAATAAATGTTATCACGGCAATAATTGAGTCAAACATGAGATAGGATTTCTTTTGGATAATCCAATTTTCTATAGTCATCTGAAGGCCTATTCAACTAGAAATGACATTTTATTATATATTTATACATTGTGTATGAAAAACGACACGTTATTCTTGTTAACCATACTATATATTTATATATAGAAACACATTGTGTATGAAGAAAGACACGCTATTCTTGTGAGCCATCTTAGCTATAAAATATAAGTATTTTTTCCTACATAATATATTAAGGATGGGATATGAAAGTAGTTGGTAGAGTTTAGAAAATTCCTACTGAACGTATAAGTTTGAATTTGTAAAATTATTATAATATTAAACTATTTATATTCTATTATTAGAACATACCTAAATATTTAGAATCGTAAAAATTTGAATTTGTAAAGTTATTATAAAATTAAACAAATTGTATTCAATTCTTTAGAACATACCTAGAGATTTAGAATCACATAATATATTTTGAAATCTAAATGTAACGTGTTACAAAATCTATTATATATAATTATTATGTAAGATAGATAGTTTAATTATAAAACCTTTATTTCAAAATTTAATTTAATTATTATTTTAAATCATTTAATATTTTTATTAGATAAAGATATACTTTTTGTATATGGAGAAAAATAGTTGTATTTCTCTAGATATATATTCACTTATTTTATTATTATGGATGGGACATTTCACTCATTTAAAGTATAAATAAAACTGTAATAATAATAGAAAATAGTGTTTAGTGGATATTTATAGAATTACAAATTAAATTAAGATTGAAATTAAAAGAAAATGTTGAAAATAAAATTTAAGAAATAAAATTTGTTAAATTTGTACAAAAGAACTATTTTTTTTTCATTTTTAGTCATCATTTTAGTTCCTTGAATATACAAACTTAATAAATTATATTTCTTAAATTTTTTCAATTTTTTTTTAGTTTTAATATTAAGATTAACATTAAATAGCTTTTATGTCCCATTGCTACTTTACTATTTTAATCATTTTTCACAACTATTACTTTCATTTATAATTCTATAAAAATCCACTCAAGTATTCTTTTCTATTATTATTTCATCTTTATTTGCCCCTAAAGATGGTTGAAGTGAGTATCCACTTGAAACTTTGGATGTTTCAATATTATACACAATTGATGTCTGAAAACTTAAAAAACATTATGACTAAGTGTGAAAACCTATAGTTTCACATATTATTATTGTTTATTCAAATAGTTTTATGTTTTTTTTTTTATAATTTTAATAACTAAAAATGTTTTAATTTAATTAAATAAGAAATATTTCAAAACCAAAATTTGAAAATGACAATAAAATCTTTGTAGCTTAAAAAAGTCTTAGTGAACTCATTTTGAGTGAAACTCATTGTTCTTTGTACAAGGCTCAACTTGGTGTTCAAAAGATGTATGTAGACTTCAAATTTATTTAAATACTAGATATTTAGATCTAAATAGAAAATACTAGATTTTTAGTTATGGTTAATTTCAAATTCATAGTTATAAAAGAGGTTTATTAAAACATATGGCTCTATCAAAATTTGAATATTTATTTTCATCTTCATATATAACAAATTTTAATTAAATTATATTTAAAAAATAAATAAATTAATATAAATAAATACAACTCTATCAATAATTTATTTTCATCTTCAAATATAATAAATTAAATAATGTATATTATTAAATACTGTATACCTTTCATTTAGGTAAGCAATCGTTCCCTTCATTTTAATGAAGAAGTTTTTCAAAATTTTAAGCAAAGTATTTTGTTCGAGGAATTGATCCCTTCATTTTAATGAAGACTTAAGAAAATTGCTTTTCAACGCCAAATAGCCACCCGGTTAATCAAAACGAAGTATTAACCTTAAACTAACGAGTTTTCGTTTTTTATTTCATCCTTGTTAAATCCTATTACTAAATTTAACTATTCATAAGCCTACACATTAAAAATCAATTAAATTAAACTAAACGCGTTGTGTATTGTTCACATTGCCAAAAAAATATTATTTTTATATCTCAAACTTTGGAAAACATCAAGACTATATTTGATGTTGATTTTAGGGGAATCTTGCAGTCAAAATTTTTAGAATATATTAATACTTTATTTTTTATCGACTTTATATTTTAGAGAATGATAAACATTATCAATGTAAAATTTAATATATTAGATAAAGTTGGTATTTAAAAAGAAAATATTTTCAATATTTTGTGATAGTGTATATGTATAAAACTGTATATGTATATAATTTTTTAATTTAAAAAATAATTATTAAATTTAGTGTAAAGATGTTTATTTTAGATATGGGTTGTTTAGTATGTGGTTTTGGAATATGATCTAAAACTGTTTATGTTTGGATAAGAGTTAACAGGTAAGGAAACCTGTTATTATTGACCACTATCCAGAGGCATTTGACCAGTGTGAAAGTCTGCTCCTTTGAATAAGGGTGATGAGTCTACCTGCTTCACAGATAGCAGAGAAGATAACAGAAAGCAATGACTGTCCCTATCACTAATTGACAACTAAGTTATAATAGGTTTTCCCACTATAATAAAAAAAACAAGTGTCCAACATGATAATCCATCAACATCCATATTGTCCATGATGAATAGCATGGATATCCATCAAAATTCATATTTAATGTTTAATAGGTAAAACTATATATAGGATTCCAGGAATTTGTCATTATAATTTTTTCCTTAACAAAATTAATATAAAATTATTAATTAAAATACTGCTAAACCACAGCATCAGATCTGATAGTTAACTGTCAATTGGGTGTAGCTTGGATGGCTGTGAGGAATGGTTGTTATCTTCCCCACCCTGGTTCCATTCACATAATGACATGAATAAAACTCATAATGAGTATGTTGTAATGTCTTCAAACTTATATATATTGGAAAATTGACTTTAATTCAAAATTGAATAACAAAACAGTTATGAGGAATGATTGTTATCCTCCCTATCCTGATTCATTCACATAATGACATGAATAAAACTTATAATAAATATGTTGTAATAGCTTCAAGCCTATATTTATTAAAAAATTGACTTTAATTCAAAATTAAATAGCAAAACAACTGTTCCGAAAAAAGAATAAAAAAATCTTGGATACTGGAATGATATGCACAAGCTCTGAATAAATTGGTGAAGAGGATTATCACATATAACACATCATGTGAAAGCCAAATCTCGGAGTAAACAAACCATACAAGAATTTTCTAGTGAATGCCTGTTTGGGATACAGAGCCCCAGACAATTTAAAAGCCATAGAAACAATATATTACAGGAAAAACACACAGAGATATATGTATATTACTCTGCAAATGCTTGTGCAAATTTAATGAAAGATAATTTTAGCAGGGTAAGGCTTGGTCTTGCGCGGGTTTGCGGGCCATCTGTGCAAAGATGGCCACCCTTTTCTGCAGCTCATCAGCATTGGCTCCCACTATTTTGTCGACCTGCACATCTTTTTTCATTAACAAGAAGGTGGGCATGGCCTTCACTTCCATTTTATCTTTAACTCTTTTCACTTCATCCACATCAACTGACAGAAACAGGATGTCCGGATACTTCAACGCCAGATTCTCGAAGAATCCCGCCATGTATTTCGAGGGCGCGCACCAGTACGCAGTAAAGTACACTACAACCTGCAATGGCCTCAAATCCTTATATAAACAAATAGAACTCCAATCATTTTACAGAAAAGAAATCTGTATCTTCACCAAGTTATCCATACCATTTGTAAAATACAGAGCAGAGATATACAGAAATCTGCAACAAATGAAATCAGGAAATCATAAGTTGGATCAAACAGAAATGGTGACTAACCGGGCAGGCTTGGGCATGGGCTTGAGCCAAGATGTAATCCCATGATTTGGTAGAATTCACCACCAAAACTCTCGAACCCGTGACCTTCTGCTGGGCATCCATGATTGACAAAAAAAAATGATGATTCGATTCGAAGCTGGCGTGGAGCTTTTATAGCAGAATTCGGGGCCCTTAGCAGAGAAGAATAGAGGGTTTTGTGTGAAGAAGAGGAGGTGGGCTCTTTCGTTGGAAAATTCAAAGCATCAGGCAGAAAATCAATTAATTTTGTGAGTTGGAACCAATAGTAGTAAAGACACCCTGGCATGAAGTCCCACACTTCCAATGACGGACATATTCTCGATTTCGTTGTTGGGTGACAGCTGTGGATACACAGCATTAGCATTAAAAAAATTTAGCCTTATCCTTTATAAGTTTGTAAAAATTAAAAATAAATGAAAAGCTTAAAAAGTTTTATCTATTCATAAATTTCAGCGAACAATAAGCATCAGCAAAGAGATATAAATAGAAATATACATAAAAATAAAATTTTATTTAATAATAAAACATTTCTTATTAAAAAATACAATGAAAATATTTTGAAAAATAAATTTTATACGAGTATTTAATAATGAAAAAATATAAAATTCATTTAATAACAAAATTTTAATAATAAAAAAAACATAAGTGAACATATATGATAGAATATATACACATCAAATTTAATTTCATATATTTCTTTTTTTTTTTAAGTAAAAAAGATAGTACATAAGTTAACAGAGAAACATTGACAAAATACACAGAGATGTAGTCGTCCTGAGCCACCAAAAATGTTGTCGTTTTATCGGAAACCAGTATAGTTTGGAGTGAAATGAGTCTAGGAGGATAAGCTAAAATTGTTTTGCCCTTTGTCCTGCCCGAAGGAAACTAGGACAGATGGCCATAGTTGAAGTTTACATTTAGCAACATCATGATTAAACAGAAAGCAAACTAGCATAGGAGAACTCAGATACCCAGTGACCTGTCGCCATTGCCTTTCTGCCACATGGATTTGGTTGGGATGGCGAACGACTGTGCGCACATTGGACATTTCCTCTTTGCTGGAGTGTTGGAGTACGCGTCAAGGAGCAAGTCCAGACGTTGTCCCATAAGGAGGGCTCTGTGCTCCTGGTCTTCCATGTGGCCTCGAAGTTCGAACACCAGAGCCATATGCTCTGCACGGAGGAGTGGATCATGCAAGTCATTATTTCCTACTACGTCGAAGGTTTCGTTCCCCACTTCCATGTTCATCCTTGCTCTGGCCTCGATCATGTTCAGTCTTGCGCTGGCCACATACACATTCATCCCTGCTCTGGTCTCGTCCACATTCCTTTCTGCGCATGCATTGTCCCGAGCCTCGTCCTTGTTCGTTGCCTTCTCAGCATCGCTGGTGGGGCTGTAGTCATCCGTCCATGGAATCTGTTATCACCCCATAAATTATGGGAATCAACTGGTGACTGAGATATTATCTGTCTCTAGTGTTTTTGTTAACAAATGATTTTTCATTCTGCAAATAATTTGAGGAAAAGAAAAAGAAAAAAAAAGATTAAAAAAAGAAAAAAAAAAGAAAAAAAAAAGAAAAGAAAGAAAAAGAGGGCATAAAAGAATTGAAATAAAGCCCCAAGCAATAATAGTAACTTGGCCATACCTTTCAAGCATGGCTAAGTTCTTTTTAAATTTGATGTTGATAGGGTAGTGAATGATTTGGCTAAACGGTTTAATCTTAGCCAAAGTGTCTAGGTTAGATTAGTGAATAAATCTGACCAGACTGTCTAATCCTGGTCAGATAGCCCTAGGGTAGAGTAATTTCTTAACCCAATAGTTTAATCTGGGTTAATTGTCATAGGAAGCTAGGTTAGCATGTAGGTTAGTTGCTTTGTTGTTCCATTCCAATAAAACCAGCTTGATGTAAAAATGTCACACCATGTCTCAAAGCCTAGAGGATAGTATGGTCGAAGCCCCTTGGTGTTATCTATTTGAAAGTTTGGGAAAAAACCCATAAAAGCACACTTATCCTAAGTTTTTCCCAACACATGTGCTTTTCCGCTCCCCATTTTATGCTCCCTGCACTTTTTAACGGTCCTGATCGCAGCGCATAGATCTATGGTGCACATAGCATTCCGAACCCCCCCGACCGTTCTTCTTTTAGCCGGGGGGGGTCCAGAATCGGTAATAAAATTTGCGCGGATCTGGACGGCCCAGAGACGAGCGCTTAAATCCACGATCCAGATTGGATTCCGGACCCCCCCATCTGTTCTACCTTTAATGGAGGGGGGGGGGGGTCCGCAATGAATGATAAACGGTGCGCTAAGATCTGCGGCTAGGAAGAGGGCGCGTAGATCAACAACCCTAATTGGATTTCGAACCCCCCCCCTCGATGATCTGCTTTTAACCGAGGGGGGGGGGGTCCGGAATGGTTTTCCCCTCTGGCGGGTCCCTTGTCATACGTGGCGTCAGTTTATTTGTCCCAAAGTCCCATCACCATATGCTATCTGACAACTCCCGTCACTTGTGGACCTCATCTCCCACTAGGTTCCACTTGTTCCTGAGTTATGTCCCATCCCATAACTGTTGTCAGCCCCCTACCCCCTTTCACTCATGACCAGCCCCTTATTTTGACTTTCACCTCCAATCCCTAGCAGCCACGTCACCTGTCCGTATGTTTTGGCCACCGTCACCTGCCATCTCACCCCCAAGTGGCCCGTTGTTCATCTATTACTGGATAACATACCCGTTATCCTGCTGACCTGTCTCCCATGCCCGACCGACCCTAGTTTTGAATAAAACTATCGTTTTTCCCCCTTCATTCACTATTCATCCATCGCACCAGAAATATTTACCTCTTACCCCTCCTTTTCATTTCCTTCGCCTTCATCCACAGTTAGTCGACCCCACTAACTTCGTGTTTATTGCAGGTACTGTTGCAGAGATGGTGCCAAAGCCAAGACAAGCAGAAGGAGAGGAGAATCCTTTTCTCCCGCCTCCTGTCGACCTAGACAAGATCCCGTTGGTCGACAAAGACAGATTGATCGCAGATACCCTATGCGATTTCGATTTCTCAGACCTCCAGTCATGGCTCAGGGAGGTTTTCCTAGACCAGAGTGATGAAATTGGACTCTAGGAGTCCAATTTACCCCTGTACCTCTTTCCCCAGATCCATCATTTTCCCGAGTTTGCACTTAAATGCCAAGCTCACTATATTCCCGAACAGAGAGCCGTCATATCCTCATACGTAGACACCCTGTTCCTCATCAAGCCCGAAGACATAGACCAGATGATGCAAATTCCCCGTGCCGAGTCTGCGTCTCCTTTCAACCTAGAAATCCTTACAGAGTTATATCAGAAGATGAATTTTCCCCAGAGAGCTCAAATATTCGAGCTTTTTCTTCCCACCTCCGCTCAATTCCCTTCTACAAACCCCCCTTACCCGTCGTCCATGTTCTCCACCAAGGGAAACCAGATCATTTCCTCCTTGTGTGCCCTGCTGGGGTACTATTCCAACCAGTGGGTAGATGAGCCCATTCTGGGTTTTCTATCCATCTTCTCCAATGATGAAAAGCCCACCACCCAATTTGATTTTAGCACCTTCTTGGCATAAAATATTCATGAACAGTTCGTGAATTTTGGCACAGAAGGCATGTTCAGATACTCGTCTATACTGGCATACATGTTTGTTTACTTCCAAGCAGATAAATTCAGTGTCTCCATGCAGAAAATGGACATAGATGGAAGGCCTCATCCAGTCATAGCATGGACCTCTTTGTTGAAGCATAATTCCACAGAGTACAGCTTCAAAGCATTCATCAATCTATTCTACCATCCTGTGGTAAGCATGTTGAGCGGCAGGCCCGAGCCCCGAATAAATGACGAAGTCCAGAGAATCTTGCATCTCTCGGACAACACGAAGACCGGGGATTGGTACCTGTATCAGAACCATACCGAGATCAGAGTATATGACTGTGAGCTGGCGTCGTATAAGTTGCCTAAATATTTGCCTGTAAGAATCTTTGCTTTAGAATACATAAGGAAGATTATGAATTCTGATGATATTCATTTTGTATCATTGAAGAAGAAGCAGAAACTTTGGATCAAGGGGCAGATTGGCTCCTTCATCTGCAACAGTCGAGGCGCTAGAGAAGAAGTTGATCGGATGCTAAAAGAGATGAAGTTTTTCTCAAGCTTCTTGTGGCACTATGACCCATGCAGGATCATCTCAGAAATGCGGGTGAAGAACAAAAACATCCCGTACGTTCATGAGTCCAAACCTGAGATTGAAAAATTCGCCAACCAGACTGTGTGGGTGCCTGACACCTTGGTTGAAGTAGAGCAGCAGATTCCTTTGACCTCTGTGCCACCAACGACCACGCCACAGCTCCCTAAGGAAAAAAGGCCTCGACAAGATTCGTCTCTGCCTGTCAAGGAAGTGTCGTCTGAAGAGTTCCAGCTACACATGAAGAGGCCCAAGACAGTTTCAGTTCCTGGCCAGACAGAAGAAAAAGAAACTCCACCTACCACAGTGACCAAGTCTGTGATTCCATCCTTCGGTTCGAGCATCTTTAAAGACATCACCCCATCATTACCGAAGAAATCCATAGATTCTCAAGTGGACACTCAGCAAGGCAAGACTGGGCCCAAGTTAAGCATTTTCGAGAAGTACGAGCTGATTAAGAAAAAAAATCAGACCCTTACCAGCAGTACTTACGCTCAGTTTCGGAAGCAGTCTCCCACTGTGCAGCATAGGCTGTTGTCTGCATTCGACATAGAAAGGGGCAGGATGCACATGGCCTTCCTTCAGGCGCAGGTATCATACCCCAAGGTGATCACAGACTACAAGAGGGCCTCTTTCGAATTCCAAACGAAGGACGTGCACCCAGGAGATCAGATGGATCTGCACAAGCAGACAGGGGAGATGGTATTCCATACATTGGCACATGCTTCTGCTTCTGCAGCAAAATTACAGGTATCATTGAACAACGCCCAGACACAGATCAAGATGGAAAAGATATCATCCTTTGCAAAGGACAACAGAATCAAGACCTTGGAGGAGCTGGTTCTAAAGATCAGCTATGATCCTTCAAACGTCAAAGCTGTCGAGGAGATGATAAAGAAAAAGAATGAAAACATCGCCTCTTTGAGGAAACCACTGAAGCTCCCTCCCACAGAGGACTCGCAGGCGAAGGAGATAGCAGAGAAAGAAGGTGAGAAGGACGAGATGCTAAAGATGCTCATGGAGCAGAATTCTCAGCTCAAAGAAATGGAAGTTGAGTTGGAGAGATTATTGAAAGAGAAAGAGCAGATGAAGCCAATGGAAGGCATTCCATTGAGTTCTATCCCAATTGCAGGATTGAGCACTGCAGCAGTAACAAGAATTCCATCTGCAACACCAGTGACACCACAAGAGGGAACAACTGACCTCCGCCAAATCCATGGAAAAGATGAACAAGTAGGTGACAGAGCAGCTCAGACAGGAACTTCAGCAGCTCCAGAAGCAAACAGTGGCAGGGAAAACTTTAGCTAAAGTTAAAGAGACTGTATGGACAGATATCTCTAAGTCCATAAATGAGATATGGCCCATGATCCAAATCATGTTTGAGCAGAACGAGTTGGTCCAGAGGAGTAAACAGGATATTGAGAAGATCAGAGTAGAATTGGGAGATAGACCAACTCAGGCAAATGATATCATCAAATTCCTCAATTCCAAGACTAGAGAAGAGTTAGAAGAGCTGGAGATAGAAGACAAAACAGAGACCATCCTTGAGGTCAAGAGAGTTTTGACCAAGAGAGGATTAATGCTTCAATTGGAAGAAAAGGTTCAGATCATGGACCAGAGGGTACAAAAGTTTTTTAATAAGATTGAGGCTCTCCAAAAGAAAGGTCTACCTAGTCTGAAAGTTATTAATGATAAACTGATGACACTTCCTGATTACAAGAAGAGATTGGCTGAGGTGTCCAAGGATAGTTCAAAGTTTGCAGGTATACAAGGGAGCATCACCGGCAAAGCATTCCTGGATGCCCTTCAGTGGGACATTAGCATCCAGCACGAGATCTGATACATTTTCCTCACCAAGCCTAGATTCGCTAATTATACAGACATGGACGAGGTGTATCGGAGACTGCTCAAAGTCACTGTGCCTAGTCATATCAGAGGGGAGGAACTCTGCGATCTACTCGATTAGCAGATGAGTTGTCCAGGTCCAGTCACCTGTCCAGTCAGATGAGGTCCTGCAAAGGCTTCATCAATGGTCTACCCAGAAATTCCACGTGCAGTTGCACCAAGTCATCAAGCAGTTTGATTAGTTAAATCAATTGGGATAAAAATAGAATTAGCATGTCCTGATCAGTTATGACAGGAACATTTGTAATTTGAGTTATAAATACTTCACCTTTCGAAGTATTGGGGGTTGTTGATCTTTACACCCTGACGTTATCAAACTGTATTATTTTTGAAGAAAACTTCCATTAATAAAGAGGAGGCACTTTTACAGGATTCTTGCGTGTATTCACTGGTGATGTTATTCTCTTATGTTGAATGTTATTCTTTCTTTGTGATCATATTGTTTTCTAAAACTAATCTTTAAGAGTAACGAATGTTGCAGGATTTATCTTAGATACCCTGTTTCTAACTCGAAAGATTTCAGTGTTTATCTTCTGGTGTTTTCAATTAAGGAATTCTTAACTGCTTCTTAGTTGAAAGTATTTTTCTCATCTTTTCTTTTGTCCATCATTTAATCTATTAAAAGATCCAGTGAGTATATTATCTCGCCCTGTGGAAGTCTTCCTTCACGTTTTTGGTTGTATTTCATTTTTATTAAACACAGACCCCATAGCCCAATGGATGTTTAGACTGTCTCAACCAATTCAAAAAACACTTTTACAACAAAACCTACCTATTTCTTTACCTAGCCTAACATCTAAAGTTAAAAACAAAGCTAAATCATATAGAGAGATCCCTCTCTGAAGCTGGAAGGGCTAGATCCCAGCTTTAAAAGTGGTTGGATAAAGTTACCTTTCGTAGATTTCTTTTATTTCAACCTCTAGGAAATTTACCAAGTGCTAACATAATGGCGACTCTGCTGGGGAAGAACTAAAAATTGATAATTTCACGTTTTCTTTCCCCCTAAAAGAACGTTTAAATTTGAGAAGAAAGTAATGTTTAGAGGTTGATCAAACTTCGTACATATTATTTTCAGACTCGCAAAATTAAAATATATATATATATATATATATATATATATATATATAACCAAAAAGAGTTATGGCTCCCAAGAAAGTTCACACTCGATCTCATCCAGACCCAGAACCCGCAATTGGGATAGATAACCCCGAACAGTTGCTCAGACGAAAGACCTTAGTTGCATGTTCAGTGAGTCATATTCCCCTTCATAAGTCCCTGTCTTTTTCAGGAAAACCAGTTATCTCTCAAAACCCTGACCTTGATACTTCTCCACAGCAAAGCCTGGTTATGGCACGGTCTGACAGTTTTGTGACTGGAATCGTCTTTGACCCAACTGTGTTGCAACCCCGAACCCCCGAAGTTCTGTCTCCTACGACTAAACCACAAATCACCCCCTCAGTACTATCCAGTCCCTCCTCGTCCTCATCTTCAGTCGCTACCTCGCCGAACATCCAGGTTGTCGTCCCACCTCCTCCACCTATCATGGCAGCTCGCTATGCTCCTTTGGTGTTGGCTGCACCGTTACATGCCATGCCCCAAGACTATCAAACAAGACTTCCACAGTTCGATGCAACATGACCTTTAAACGCCCAACAACATGTTGACAAAATGAATGATTATTTTGATCTGCAAGAAGTTGATGAGGCTGACGTTCAAATGTAATTGTTTGCCCAAAGTTTGACAGGTGACGTCAAGAAATGGTTCAAAGCTTTACCATCCGCCTCAGTCCCTGACCTTGTCTCATTCCAAAGGAGTTTTCTTAACAGATGGGAGGTAAAGAAAAACCCTCTCCAGATATTGTCAGAATACGAGAATATAAGAAGAAATCAAGGTGAGACAGTACAAGATTACTGCACCCGTTTCAACAACCTGTACAATGCAATCCCAAATGAAATCAAACCTCCACAGGGTCTGGCATTGATTAAATTCCCTGATGGATTTGATGCTGACATGTCATACCAGCTAAGAGAAAGAAATTCTACCACCCTAGAGGACATGCAGAAAAGTGCTATAAGTGTGGAGGCCAATCTGTTGGCGAAAAGGGCACGTCAGAGGACAAAAAGAAGAGTCACGATCAAAGAAGAACCTTCCACATCGACCACAGATTCTAAATTGGATTCTTTGGCCAGAGCAGTGGAAAGAATGATGGAAAGACTTACTATGTCAGAAAGAAATCCTCCGAGAGATGATCCACCAGCTCCTCAAGTCCAAAATCCTAACTTCAGGAGAAACCCTCCTCAAATCAGACAGAGAGACCCTAGGGACCAAAGAGAACAGAGGGGTCCATATCAACAGATCAGACCTCCTCTACAGGAAAACTATGCTGATGAAGGGAATGAAGTGATTGAGGAATTGGAGGACACTCATATCAATCTCATGGGCATTCAAGACAATGAAGCTATTTTCCTTACCCAAGAAGAGCATGTTATAACCCTAAAATGCACCATACAGGTTTACCTGGCATCAGGCCAACTCATGCCTCTTCATAGCCAAAGCCACGCTGAGTAATTCCTCAAAATTCACTTGAAAACAAGCAACCCGCGCCCTAACTTCTTACTGGGCGCGG
>ML783689.1:270847-325311 GCA_009831015.1 Picea engelmannii
AAATAAAGCCCCATGCAATAATAATAACTTGGCCATAGCTTTCAAGCATGGCTAAGTTCTTTTTAAATTTGATGTTGATAGGGTAGTGAATGATTTGGCTAAACAGTTTAATCTTAGCCATAGTGTCTAGGTTAGATTAGTGAATAAATCTGACCAAACTGTCTAATCCTGGTTAGATAGCCCTAGGGTAGAGTAATTTCTTAACCCAACAGTTTAATCTGGGTTAATTGTCATAGGAATCTAGGTTAGCATGTAGGTTAGTTGCTTTCCTGTTCCATTCCAATAAAACCAGCTTGATGTAAAAATGTCACACCATGTCTCAAAGCCTAGAGGATAGTATGGTCGAAGCCCATTGGTGTTATCTATTTGAAAGTTTGGGAAAAAACCCATAAAAGCGCACTTATCCTAAGTTTTTCCCAACACATGTGCTTTTCCACTCCCCATTTTATGCTCCCTGCACTTTTTAACGGTCTTGATTGCGGCGCACAGATCTACGGTGCACATAGCATTCCGGACCCCCCCAATCGTTCTTCTTTTAGCTGGGCGGGGGGTCCGGAATTGGTAAGATAATTTTCGTGGATCTAGACAGCCCAGAGACGAGCGCTTAAATCCATGATCCAGATTGGATTCTGGACCCCCTCGTCTGTTCTGCCTTTAATGGAGGGGGGAGGGGTCCGGAATGAATGATAAATAACACGCTAAGATCTGCGGCCAGGAAGAGGGTGCATAGATCAACGACCCTAATTGGATTTCGGACCCCCCCCGATGATCTTCTTTTAACCGAGGGGGGGGGGTCCAGAATGGTTTTTCCCTCTGGCGGGTCCCTTGTCATACGTGGTGTCAGTTTATTTGTCCCAAAGTCCCATCACCATATGTTATCTGACAGCTCCCGTCACTTGTGGACGTCATCTCCCACTAGGTTCCACTAGTTCCACTTGTTCCCGAGTTATGTCCCATCCCATAACTGCTGTCAGCCCCCTACCCCCTTTCACTCATAACCAGCCCCTTATTGCGACTTTCACCTCCAATCCCTAGTAGCCACGTCACTCGTCTGTATGTTTTGGACACTGTCACCTTCCATCTCACCCCCAAGTGGCCCGTTGTTCATCTATTACTGGATAACATACCCGTTATCCTATTGACCTGTCTCCCGTGCCCGACCGACCCCAGTTTTGAATAAAACTATTGTTTTTCCCCCTTCATTCACTATTCATCCATCGCACCAGAAAGATTTACCTCTTATCGCTCCATTGCATTTCCATCGCCTTCATCCACAGTCAGTCGACCCCACTAACTTCGTGTTTATTGCAGGTACTATTGCAGAGATGGCGCCAAAGCCAAGACAAGCAGAAGGAGAGGAGAATCCTTTTCTCCCGCCTCTTGTCGACCTGGACAAGATCCCGTTGGTCGACAAAGACAAATTGATCACAGATACCATATGCAATTTCGATTTCTCAGACCTCCAGTCATGGCTCAGGGAGGTTTTCCTAGACCAGAGAGATGAAATTGGACTATGGGAGTCTAATTTACCACTGTACCTCTTTCCCCAGATCCATCATTTTCCCGAGTTTGCACTTAAATGCCAAGCTCACTATATTCCCAAACAGAGAGTCGTCATATCCTCATCCAGAAACACCCTATTCCTCATCACGCCCGAAGACATAGACCAGATGATGCAAATTCCCCGTGCCAAGTCTGCATCTCCTTTCAACCTAGAAATCCTTACAGAGTTCTATCAGAAGATGAATTTTCCCCACAGAGATCAAATATTCGAGCTTTTTCTTCCCACCTCTGCTCAATTCCCTTCTACAAACTCCCCTTACCCGTCATCCATGTTCTCCACCAAGAGAAGCTAGATCATTTCCTCCCTGTGTGCCCTGTTGGGGTACTATTCCGACCAGTGGGTAGATGAGCCCATTCTGGGTTTTCTATCCATTTTCTCCAATGATGAAAATCCCACCACCCAATTTGATTTCAGCACCTTCTTAGTAGAAAATATTCACGAACAGTTTGTGAATTTTGGCACAGAAGGCATGTTCAGATACTCGTCTATACTGGCATACATGTTTGTTTACTTCCAAGCAGATAAATTCAGTTTCTCCATGTAGAAAATGGACACAGATGGAAGGCCTCATCTAGTCACAGCATGGACCTCTTTGTTGAAGCATAATTCCACAGAGTACAACTTCAAAGCATTCATCGATCTATTCTACTATCTTGTGGTAAGCATGTTGAGCGGTAGGCCGGAGCCCCTAATAAATGACGAAATCCAGAGAATCTTGCATCTCTCAGACAACACGAAGACCGGGGATTGGTACCCGTATCAGAACCATACCAAGATCAGAGTATACAACTGTGAGCTGGCGCCGTATAAGCTGCCTAAATATTTTCCTGTAAGAATCTTTTCTTTAGAATACATAAGGTAGATTATGAAGTCTAATGATATTCATTTTGTATCATTGAAGAAGAAGCAACAACTTCGGATCAAGGGGCAGATTGGCTCCTTCATCTGCAATAGTCGAGGCATCGGAGAAGAAGCTGACCAGATGCTGAAAGAGATGAAGTTTTTCTCAAGCTTCCTGTGGCACTATGACCCATGCGAGATCATCTCAGAAATGCGGGTGAAGAACAAAAACATACCGTACGTTCATGAGTCCAAGCCCGAGATTGAAAAATTCGCCAACCAGACTACGTGGGTGCCTGATACCTTGGTTGAAGTAGAGCAGCAGATTCCTCTGACCTCTGTGCCACAAATGACCACACCACAGGTCCCCAAGGAAAAAAGGCCTCGACAAGATTCGTCTCCGCTTGTCAAGGAAGTATCGTCTGGAGAGTTCCAGCTACACATGAAGAGGCCCAAGACAGTTTCAGTTCCCAACCAGACAGAAGAAAAAGAAACTCCACCTACCACAGTGACCAAGTCTATGATTCCATCCTTCGGTTCGAGCATCTTTAAAGACATCACCCCATCATTACCGAAGAAATCCACAGATTCTCCAGTGGACACTCACAAGGCAAGATTGGGTCCAAGTTAAGCATTTTCGAGAAGTACGAGCTGATTAAGAAAAGAAATCAGACCCTTACCAGCAGTACTTATGCTCAGTTTCGGAAGCAGTCGTCCACTGCGCAGCATAGGCTGCTATCTTCATTCGACACAAAAAGGGGCAGGATGCACATGGACTTCCTTCAGGCACAGGTACCAGACCCCAAGGTTATCACAGACTACAAGAGGGCCTCTTTCGAATTCCAAACGAAGGACGTGCACCCAGCAGATCAGATGGATCTGCACAAGAAGACAGAGGAGATGGTATTCCATACATTGGCACATGCTTCTGCTTCTGCAGCAAAATTACAGGTATCATTGAACAATGCCCAGACACAGCTCAAGATGGAAAAGATATCATCCTTTGCGAAGAACAATAGAATCAAGACCTTGGAGGAGATGGTTCTAAAGATCGGCTATGATCCTTCAAACGTGAAAGCTGCAGAGGAAATGATAACGAAGAAGAATGCAGACATCGCCTCTTTGAGGAAACAACTGAAGCTCCCTCCCACAGAGGAGTCACAGGCGAAGGAGATAGCAGAGAAAGAAGGCGAGAAGGACGAGATGCTAAAGCTGCTCATGGAGCAGAATGCTCAGCTCAAAGAAATGGAAGTTGAGTTGGAGAGATTATTGAAAGAGAAAGAGCAACTGAAGCCAATGGAAGGCATTCCATTGAGTGCTATCCCAATTGCAGGATTGAGCACTGCAGCAGTAACAACAATTCCATCTGCAACACCAATGAAACCACAAGAGGGAACAGCTGACCTTGCCAAATCCATGGAAAAGATGAACAAGCAGTTGACAGAGCAGCTCAGACATGAACTTCGGCCGCTCCAGAAGCAAACAGTGGCAGGGAAAACTTTAGCTGAAGTTAAAGAGACTGTATGGACAGATATCTCTAAGTCCATAAATGAGATCTGGCCCATGATCCAAATCATGTTTGAGCAGAATGAGTTGGTCCAGAGGAGTAAATAGGCTATTGAGAAGATCAGAGTAGAATTGGGAGATAGACCAACTCAGGTAAATGATATCATCAAATTCCTCAATTCCAAGACCAGAGAAGAGTTAGAAGAGCTGAAGATAGAATACAAAACAGAGACCATCCTTGAGGTCAAGAGAGTTTTGACCAAGAGAGGATTAATGCTTCAATTGGAAGAAAAGGTTCAGATCATGGACCAGGGGGTACAAAAGTTTTTTAATAAGATTGAGGCTCTCCAAAAGATAGGTCTACCTGGTTTGAAAGTTATTAATGATAAACTGATGACACTTCCTGATTACAAGAAGAGATTGGCTGAGGTGTCCAAGGATAGTTCAAAGTTTGCAGGTATACAAGGGAGCATCATCGGCAAAGCATTCCTAGATGCCCTTCAGTGGGACATTAGCATCCAGCATGAGATCCGATACATTTTCCTCACCAAGCCTACATTCGCTAAGTATATAGACATGGACAAGGTGTATCGAAGACTGCTCAAAGTCACTGTGCCTAGTCATCTCAAAGGAGAGGAACTTTGCGATCTGCTCGATTAGCAGATGAGCTATCCAGGTCCAGTCACCTGTCCAGTCAGATGAGGTCATGCAAAGGCTTCATCAACGGTCTACCCAGAAATTCTGTGTGCAGTTGCACTAAGTCATCAAGCAGTTTGATTAGTTAAATTAGTTGGGCTAAAAATAGAATTAGCATGTCCTGATCAGTTATGACAGGAACGTTTGTAATTTGAGTTATAAATACTTCACCTTTCGAAGTATTGGGGGTTGTTGATCTTTACACCCTGACGCTATCAGACTGTATTATTTTTGAAGAAAACTTCCATTAATAAAGAGAAGGCACTTTTACAGGATTCTTGCGTGTATTCACTGGTGATGTTATTCTCTTATGTTGAATGTTATTCTTGCTTTGTGATCATATTGTTTTCTAAAACTAATCTTTAAGAGTAACGAATGTTGCAGGATTTATCTTAGATACCCTGTTTCTGACTCGAAAGATTTCAGTGTTTATCTTCTGGTGTTTTCAATTAAGGAATTCTTAACTGCTTCTTAGTTGAAAGTATTTTTCTCATCTTTTCTTCTGTCCATCATTTAATCTATTAAAACATCCAGTGAGTATATTATCTCTCCATGTGGAAGTCTTCCTTCACGTTTCTGGTTGTATTTCATTTTTATTAAACACAGACCCCATAGCCCAATGGATGTTTAGACTGTCTCAACCAATTCAAAAAACACTTTTACAACAAAACCTACCTATTTCTTTACCTAGCCTAACATCTAAAGTTAAAAACAAAGCTAAATCATACAGAGAGATCCCTCTCTAAAGCTGGAAGGGCTAGATCCCAGCTTTAAAAGTGGTTGGATAAAGTTACCTTTCATAGATTTCTTCTGTTTCAACCTCTAGGAAATTTACCAAGTGCTAACAGAATCTCTTCCACAATACAAATTGGGAATTCATCTGCCGGCTCTCCCTTCGGACTGCTTCTAGCCTATATTTCAGGCACTGTGGCTTGGGGTTCTAGGGTGGTCGCTAAATCCTCCAGGTACGACGTTTCCTCAACATAACAGGTTGGAAACTTGTCCGCAACGCCTTCCTTTAGACAACTTCTGGGCTCAATTGCCATGGTGTGCATGCCACGTTCTGTCCCAGGCTCAGTGATAATGGCATGGAGTGCCAATTGGTCAGCTCGAACTCTCTGCCGGAGAATGGAAGTCGCCATTGACATAGCGCACTCCAGGTTCTTCCTCCTTTTCCTCTACTCTTTGTGGGTGTACCAAGCTGAGCCTCGGCGAGGCCTGCCTCGCTTCCTTGTCATTGTTGATGAGGGGTGGATAATGATACAGAAAGAATGAGCCAAAACAAGAATGCACCAAGACAAGAGTAAACCAGAACTGCACTAGAGCTCCCAGCCAGCGGGGAGGTCCAAAATGAGAGTGAACCAGCTTTGTCCAGGCTCTCCAACTTTCGAATCATCAAATTCCAGCTTCTCATGGCTTCCCATTAACCCTGTCATATTGAATGTTGGCTGAGTGAGTTCGTTCGCACGAGGGAGAAGTCCCTCCTCCATATAGCGGCTGTAATGACCGGCTACCATCGTAAATGCGGAAGGGATGGGGAACGACCTACAACATTTAAGTTGTGGCTTGATGCTGAGCCATGTGATAAGGTGTCGCCGCGTGTCACCCCATCCAGGCTTAATTTCATATATTTCAAGGTGTATTTCTATTTATGTTTTTTTGGTTGAGTGTATTTTTTACTATACAATTATACACTTCTTTTAATTTTGGTATTTGATTGTTAGTTATTTAAGCATTAACCGTAATTTTATCATTATTTTTATAGTTATTTTTAAAATAAAAATTAATTAAATCATTTATTTTAATATATAATACTTTAAGAATTATAATAATTACAATTTTTTTTGTTTTATAATTATTTTTAAATGAAAAATAATTAAATAATTTAATTTAATATATTAATTTTAGAATTTTGTCAATGGAGGTTTAGACCCCCGATTTACTTGTGTTCTATTTTTGTGCGCTGCTTGAAGCATTATAGTATTTCTTAAAAAAATAATAATAATAATTTAAGAAAAATAGTTATTTTTAAATGAAAAATAATTAAATAATTAAATTTAATATAATATTTATAGAATCTTAATAATTTAATTTAATTTTTTGTTGAATTGAGTATAGATAAAAAAAAAATGGAAAAAGTCAAATTATTTAATTTAATATAAAATTTTTAATAGAAGTCTTTTTTTTTTTTTTTAATAAAAAAGGTGTAGTACCTGCTATATTATATTATCTCAGAATCTTGACAAAATAAATAGTCTCAAAGCTACAATCACCAAAAAATGCTGCCGGTAACCGGAAACCAGCATTATTGGGAAACATCTAGCAGTTATACAGTTAAAACATTAAGAAAAGAGGCATCTGTCCTGCCCGTAGGAAACTAGGACAGATGCCAGTGGTCTAGATAAACCTATAACAGTTGTACAAAAAGACTAAAAAACTAGGAAAACAAGGAGCCTAGTCACCCGATGACGTGTCGCTCCCACCAGTTCCCACCGAGATAGCAAAACTCTGCATGCATAGGGGACACTTGCGCTGAGCAGGAACCCCGGAGAGCGCATCGAGGAGCAGATCAATGCGTTGGCCCATGATGCTAGCCCTATGTTCCAAGTCCGTAATGTGGCCACGGAGCTCGAACACCAAGGCCAGGTGTTCATCGCTGAAGAAAGGGCCATGTGTTCCAGCGTCCGTGCCACTTGGGGGAGCAGTCGCCCGATCCACCACATCACCAGTGCCAGTCTCAAGCTCCCTCTGAGCCGTTGCCTGCTCTGCCTTCTCCATCGTCTCTGCTTCAATGTCTTGCAGGTCACCCTCCCACGGGATTTCTTCCACCACGCAGCCAGGAGGGTCGTTTTCCATAGTCGGCGTGCTCTTGTCGTCCCTCTTGCTGAACGTCTCCAAGGCTTTTGGCATCACGTCACACAGCCAGTCCCCCATTGACGGGTCCTCTTCCACCACACAGCCTGGAAACAAATCCACTTGCTCGGTATCCTTTTCAATCCTACTGGAACCAGCATCTTGCTCAGCAATGGTGTTGAGCATTGCCCTCCTCTCAACCCGAGCCTTCTTCCTGAGGAAGGAAGAGGCCAGAGCCAAGGCTCGTTCAAGCTCCTCCTCCCTGCATCGCTGCGCTTTGAGCGCCTCCCAGGTGGAACCCCTTCGAGGTTTCCCTCATCTCCTGACCATTATAATTAAGTAGATGCCAATCAAACGCAGAGCCGGGATAGGAGAAAACCAACCCGAGCGCAACTACGAATGCAGAGTGCAGACAAGCCAGCCCTGGTTGAACCCACAAAGAAGTAATTTTGTCATTGCCGCACCAGGAGCTTTCCTCCGCAGCTCGGGCTCAAAATGAAAACCGTGAACAAACTTACGAATCCTCCGTCCATCCATATCAGCAACGAATTCATGAGTGAGTGGAGAGTTAATTGTCGCGCGAGGGAGGAGTACCTCCATCGCCTGCCCTCTGCTGTGGCTTACCATCAGCGTTAATGTGAAGAGGAGGGTGGCGGCCAGCAGCTATAAATTCAGCGCTAGTGCGAGTCCGGGTGGAAATCCATTCTGCCGCGTGTCACCCCATCCGGGGCTAATAGAAGTCTTTTTAAAGATTACTTTATAAAGTAGATTATTAACCTTGTTCCCTTAAACTTACAAATTTGATTTGAGAGTTTATCAAATAATAGGTTGAATTGTATGTTAAAAAAATTATTAATTAAAATTTAAAAATATGAATTAACAATTTAATTAATATATTTATATATGTATTTGAATAGTATTATGGTTTTATTATTATATATAAAATATTATGTTTTAATTTTATTTTTATAATTAAAGGGATAAATTATTATAAATTTATGATATAACAACATGGGCTAATAAAAAATACATTTTTTTTTTATCTTTCAAAATTTATTTAATTAATTTTCCTATTAAAAAACATTTTTTATATTTTTTTTAAATAAAAAAGTGATATTACTTCATTAAACAATTGTTATTGTACATAATTGATCAGTTTCACAGGCCTGTCACCTATTCTGTCAAATTGATGGAAACTGAAACAGGTGGCATCCTTTTGTTCTTGTAGCTAAAAGTAGAAGCTGCCACTTGCTCCGCCAAAAATTTGGAAATCAGAGCAAGTTGCAATAGAGTGTTATGACAGTGTTATCTAGACATGCATCAAAAAACTCATTATCCAAACTGTACAAAAAACCTAAGCAGTAAGACAGGAAAACTAGACTGTGGTGCAAAAAAACCCCATTGCCATGTAGATGGAGTGTTGCGGGCCGAGAAATTTTAAACATTAGAAGGAATATTAGAAAATTGGAACCTGCCATCCGGAGTGTCATCATGAGGAGTGTCATCATGAGGAGTGAAGGAAAAAGGTTACACCCAGGTTGGGCATCTCTAGTTGATCGACGTGCTCGAGAAGGCATCGAACAACATGTCAATTTTTCTACTCAGGAGGGTGTGTCGATGGAAGTGCTCCATCATGTATCTCCTCATCTCCAAGATAAGCTCCAAGTGCTCTAGAGCAAGAAAGTTGGTTGAACTCGGGTCTTGTCCCATGTCTGAAGTTGGAAAAGGAGGCTCAACTGGAATTTCCTCTTCGACAATGCAAGTAGCCTCCTCCATTGTTGCCTCTATGTCCATTGTTGTAAGACTAATGCTAGGTCTATCCTGGTGGTCTGGGACCGTGTAGAGGAGGGAGTTTGGTGGAACCATAATTGGTTCCTCCAAGATTTCCTCCTCCACATAAGCCATTGGAGGCGTCTGTAAGACCTTCCATACAAAGCCTCAAAATAAAATAAAAAAATATATTCATCTTCTACTGAAATAAATTCAATTGATTTCAAGGTTTTCCATTCATGATTTTCTTTACAACAACATAATTATCAACAACAACATAATAATCAACAACATAAAATACACAAAATATGTACCTTTACTTGTAGATTAGTTGATTCAGCTCCTTTTCTAGTTGTCCTTGCTTTGCCCAAACTTCCCAAACTGAATATTAACCTGCCATCCAACTAGGAACAACCTCTCTGGCTCACTAGCTCTAGGAATCCATGCGGTTTCCTGGCCCCTAAGCCCAAAATTCCCAGCAACAATAGAACCCCTGTGAGAGTTCCGAAAGAAAAACAATATGTTCACCAATCTCCTCCTTTTAGAATATCTTCCTCCTTCTTCTTCACCCAATTTCACCTCTTCCAAAACCCCACAACCAAAAGACCCCTCTCCAAGACCTCTCCCCTCTTCCTTATTGAATTCCCCAACTGCCTTATCTCCCCATTAATTACTCAACAACCTTATCCCTCCCATTAATTACTTCACCTACCAATTTAATAATATTATAATAAAAGACTCAATGAATTTATTTTAATAATTAATTAAATTAAATTTAACAACCATGATAATTAAATAATTAATTAGGGTTGTTATAGTGTCTTCGACTCTTTGGTTCTCTGAATCAAAGCTGTCGATGAAGCCCTCGCTAATTCACGAAGGCGTCTTTGCCTTACTATGTAACAATACCAAGAGGGACCCCTCTTGGGTTTCCCTCGCTCACGAGGCATGACAGAACCAGGAGGTCAGAGAAAAGTGAAAATGAGGGCACATAGAGCCGGATAGCTGAGTAGAGCGAAACTCCAATGCCGCAAAGAAGCAGAATGAAACATGCCATGGCCAACTTGGAGGATTATCCAAGAAGATGATATGACCATGCAACCTCCACCTGTACCTATCATCATCCCCTTGCCATGGCACATTGCGGGCGTCATTAAGCCTGTGCGAGGGAGTCATTCCTCCATCCCCTAAGCGCGTTTAAGTTTGTCCTCCATCAAAGAATGAGGCTTGGGGTGGCGACCGACCAAATTAATAACTCAGTCCACATGTGGGCTGCGTGGTCACCTCTGTGCTACATGGCACCCCATTCGGGAAAAAACATTTTTTATATTTACTAGACATTTAAAGAATTTATGTTTTTAGTGGTATTTTGTATATTTCTTTTAATTTATATCATTAAATGTTAGTGTAAGGGATTAGCTCAACCGATTTTCACAATGTTGTTAGGCATTTGGTTAATTATGTGTCATATAGTACCCCTTGCGAGATGTACACTATTTTACTTAAATGAGTTTACTAGGGATGACATCCATTAATGTGGGGAAGGGTTTCTTAGATTCTTTGCAAGGTTTTTTATAGAAAAAAAACCCTAAGATGTGGATCCAAATTTATTATCCAATTCTCACCAACTAATCTTCATCATGCTTCCTTCTTCCTATACTTTTGGAAATCGTCACAATTTTACTTCTTCAAAGAATACTTAGACTAAGTTAAACTTCCTCCTTACATATCTTGTAAATTCTTTATAACTACATTGATTAATAAATTAAAATACAACTCTCTCTCTTTATATATATAATTCAAATTTCAAATAATTTAAAAACCTCTAATATAAATAGATATAAATATGATAAGATATTAAATTACTAATATACTTTCATAAATTTCTTTAGTATAAAATAATTTAACCATTTATAAAAACTATTTGGAACATTTACCATATACATGTTACTTTGAACTCTAATAAAAACCAAAACAACTTTCATAAACAATTATTTCTTCCAACGTAAATGTTACATGCTTGACATTTGACAATAAAGCTAGCAATTAGTTTATTTTTAGCACACTCACACCACCTCAACTTGATATTATTTTCATCTATTCATCTTTACACAATTACTTCATCTTTACACAATTACTTTAAAACAAGGGCGACGGCCATAATTCCTTGTAAAAAAAATGTATTTAATTTTTTTATTTTAAGTTTTATTCATGAATGAATAACTTTTCATATAGTTAATGGTTGAAGTTTAAACAACCCCAAGTCCCTCCCTATTTTATTTTGGTTGGTTCCACCTACACTTTATTTTGCAGTCTTTTAGTCACTACTATGATGATGGAAAATTGAAGGAGTTGATTAAGACTTAAAGTCCTTTTGTCATTGTTTTGGAAAGTTAAATCATTTATTTATGAATCGACTTTGGAAGGTGGTTGTATCTTTTTCTAGTTTGAGGGCTTAGTAATTTTCTATTTTTTTTTTTAATTAGGGATAAACACTCAGCATTCAAAGTGAATACTTGTTTAATGGTCATTGAGCCATTTTGTTTAATAGTCATTGAGCCCTTTCTGATACTTGTTTAATGCTCATTGAGCCATTTATGATACTTGTTTAATGCTCATTGAGCCATTTTGTTTAATACTCATTGAGCCCCTTCTAACTTTTGAAATCTCAACTTCAAAATCACCCCATTTAATTTAACAAAACCTTTTTTGACTTTCAAAATTTTAACTCCAAAAATCACCTAACGAACCCATAAGGCCATTTTCTAACGTGTTTTCAAAAATCAAAACCACCTTTGACTACTCACTATTGAGCCTTTTGACATTTTAAATTAATGAAATTTTAAATGAACCTCATGGTAAATATGTTATCTTTGAAATAGACTTGATAAACCATAAGGCCCCTTTCACTTTGAAACGAATAATCTTTTTTTCTTCCAAACAAGAAACGAATAATCTTCCAAAGGGTCATAAGGTCCCTTTCACTTTGAAATGTATAATCTTTTTTTTTTCCCAAACAAGAAACGAATAATCTTCCAAAGGGTCTTGATCAAGAGTTCATCGAGCCTCTTTTGATATTATACATTTTGAATGTTTAAAGGGCCATAGTCATTAGTCTACTTCTTACTTTTGAAACTTGATGATTCCTCATCCAACCAAATTTAAAGTTGTAATGCAGTTTTCAAAATCTTTAACAATTCTTCATTAGGCTAGATACTACATTCAACAAACATCTTTTGAAATAGCTTAGTAGGTCATTAGTCCACTCTTAACTTCACACCAGAAATCCGTTAAAATGCCTGAGAGTTCATTAGGCCATATTGATTATTTTGAATGATCACCTTTCAAATAAGCTCAACAGTTGATTGAGCCATCTTCAAACATCAAAAAGAGATATCTTTCAAATCCTCTTGATGCTTCATTGAGTCACTTGGCATCTTTGTCAAATATCTTTCAAAGCATCTTGATAGGTCTCCATCGAGCCTCTTTTGAAGATCTCTATTATACATCTCTTTAATGGCTCAATGGTTCATTGAGCCACTTACAAACTTATCCACCAATATTTTGAATGAGATTGAGTGTTCACCATGCCCTCTTTTCACTTTGAATAGTCACATATTTCAAAATACCTCGATATTTCATCAGGTCCCATTGAATGTTGAAACCTCACATTAAATCTCCCTCTAGCACCACAATATTTCAAATTAATGGAGGAATGTAACATACCCCGTCAGCCACAGGCCAGGGTATGCTACCTGCAAGCCCACCCTTGGACTTCTTTCTCATACCGATACCTTCTTTATTTATTAAAGATGCATAAGATAAGAGAATTAATGACAGGCACAGTAATATCCAACAAGCATGCATGTTCTAAAGATTCAATTAACGATAATTAAATATACAACATAAAAACATTCATACATAGATAATAATATCACAATGGAGAGCACTTATCTTTATGAAAGATGACACCAAATAGCTGTAGACCAAGGAAATTCCACCCAACCGTAGACACTACTGCTCCAAATCTCAACAACAACGTCACCCCTAAGCCAGGGCTATGAATCCATAAGGACGGTTCCATAGTGAACTTGGCTTCCCATACTAGTCAACCCTCAAGCTCTCACAGGCTTCCCAACACTCACAACAATCCAAGTACCCATCTCTCTTCTACCCATCTTGCACCACTCGAGAGAACGGACCTCCACCTTTCTCTGCCATGTAGTCCCTCAGGCAGTCCTTCTCCTTATTTGGGCCTCCAGTGCAACTGGTCTAGAATCTCAATGCTGGAACTCTCAGGACTCGTAGCTATGAGCCATGTTGGACACAGACCACTACATCTCAGACATGCAGGCCTCAAGGCATGACTGGATCACACCAACCGCCACTACAACCAACTATCCCGTGGCTAATTCTTTCCCAATTCAGTCCCCCTTCTTGAGACCAATATGCAAGTGAGGATGGATGGAGGAGGTAGGTAAGTGCATGGGAGTGTGTGAGGGTAAGAATGAGGTAACACAAAGGTGACGGAGTAGACAAGCCAATGACCAACCCCACAATCAGACCAAGGGCTGGTTTAAGTATGTTCGTGGGGAAATCAAGAACCTCTTGGCCTCCCCAAGAAGCTCACGTAACTGATTCCCCCCTTTAGGAAAAAAGGTAATTAACATAGGAACAACATTTAGCTTCTCAAGCCCCCTCTCTTGTGGAATCATAGCCCCCTATAACTCTAGTCCTTGTCTGTCTAGCAGCCAACGATGTGTTTATTATTAATAATGATCAAAGCATTACATTTCTTGGGCATACTAGCCCTTTAAATAATTGTTTGGGCACTCAGGCCTCTCAGCATTGTAACAATACATTATTTAAAATGGGGGTTCAAAACCTGGGGTGTTACATCCCCTCCCCATTATTTTGGCACTATCCTCAATGCATATACAAAATAGAGATCAAAATCTCAAATTTATTCAAAAAGATGTGGGTACTTTGCCTGCATGGCATCTTCATGCTCACAGGTAGCATCTTCAGGACCGTAGCAAGTCCAATGAACTTTTACCAGCTCTATAACTCAATTCTAGAGCATTTTTACCTTTCTATCCAATACTTGTGCTGGCTTAACCTGAAACTCTCCCTCCGTCTCTACCTAAATCAGATGCCAATCAATAACATGGTTAGGATCACGTACATATTTCTTTAGTAAAGATACATGAAATACATTATGCACACTCATGTAAGCAGGTAATGCAAGCATGTATGCAAATGGCCCTATTATGTCCAATATTTCAAATGGACCACAGAATCTGCCTGCCAGCTTTGTACAACTACCCAATTTCAAAGAGATTTTCTTGGGCTTCACTTTCAAAATTACATGCTCCCCTACTTTAAATTCTCTAGTTGTTCCGTTCTTGTCTGCATAAAATTTCTGTCTATCTTGAGTTGCCTTTAAATTCTGCTTAATCTTAATCACCTGATCTTCCATGTTCTTGAGAAACTCCGGCCCAAGTACCACTCTATCTGCTGGGTTGTCCCAACTCACTGGAGTATTGCATTTCCTACCATACAAGGCTTCAATTGGGCTCATTCTCAATGAATCTTGATACCCATTGTTATATGCAAACTCAACCAAGTGTAAGAAATCTTCCCACTTAGATGGCCTATCCATCACATACATTCTGAACATGTCTTCAATTATTCGATTGACTCTCTCTGTTTTCTCATCTGTCTGGGGGTGATATGTTGTGCTAAAGTTTATATTTGTGCCAAATCCTTTAAATAATCCCCTCCAGAAGTTGGAGGTAAACTTTGTATCTCTTTCCTAGACAATTGTCCTAGGTAATCCATGCAACCTAGAAATTTCCTTCATGAAAATTTCTGCAATATTAACCGTTGTATGTGTTGTCTTCACAGGCACAAAATGAACAACCTTTGTTAATTTTCAACCACCACCATGATTGAATCATGCTGCTTATTTGTTCTAGGTAATCCTGTGATGAAATCCATGGTGATCACTTCCCATTTCTTCTCTGGAATTGACAATGGCTGCAACAAACCCGTTGGGTGCCTATGCTCAGCCTTCACCTTCTGACACTCCATACATTGAGCGATGTAATCAGCAACATCCTTTTTCATTCTCGGCCAAAATAACTGGCTTCTTTCTGATGTAATTGTTTTCTGGTAACCGGGATGTCCAACATAAGGAACATCATGCATTTCCTTCAGTAACACATTCCTTAGTTCTCTGGAACTAGGAACATAGATTCTATTTTTATGCATAAGTAATCCATCTTCCTTTATCTCATACTCCTTTATTTTCTGTTGTACATCTCCTTGTTGTAAGTTTTCCTTTACCTGTAGGTAATGTTGATCTATAACAAGACCATCTAAAAATTTTCTCTTCAAGTCTGACTGATGCATACTGACAGCAATAGCATGCATGAGATTCACTCTCCTACTAAGTGCATTGACAATTTTATTCGCCTTTCCCTTGATATGCTTGATATCAAATTCATACTCACTTAAAAATTCTAGCCATCTTGTTTTCCTGGCATTCAAGGTTGATTGTAAAAAAATATACTTGAAACAAATGTGGTATGTTCTTAATTCGAATTTCTTCCCCATGATATAATGCATCCACATCCTCAAGGCGTTAACAATGGAAACAAGTTCCAAGTTGGTGCAGACCCCCTCCTCTCCAAGGGTTGCGCAACCTCCCGGTCTAGGATCTTCTCAAGACTGAATCGAAACAGTCTTCGATTCCCTACTGGAACCTCTAAGAAAACAATCCACAGGTCTCTATGAAATTTCCACCTGCATGAACACGCGCTAAGTGCAAGCCTTTTTCCAAGTGACCACGCCTTGTGACCACACACTTATTCGAAAAGGTGCATCGCGATTTTGTGTATCGGCTATATGAGTCAACCGACTATTTGTCCTTCGAACTTTCGAGTTCCAAAATTTCAACAAGGGTCTAGCACATGTTAGCTCCTCCCTTATCCTCCATCCATATGACCCTTCACTATGACCTGGGGCCAATCCTTCCAAGCGCATCAGGATTTCACGTATCAGGAACTCCTGATGTGATTCACCTTCGTTCTCCCGATCCCCCGATACCAGAAATTATGAAATAATCGGATTAGATCAATGGTCCACACTAGCTCTCTACCCAACGTCTACGATCAAATCCTAATTTCGTGTTTTGTGAATTCTCCCAACTCCACCCTTTGACCTTTCCACTCTGCAAGTCAGTGAAATGTTGATCTCTTGCCATGTGTCCCCTTTCAATGGACGGTCCCGATGATTTTGGGATTTCACGAATTTCACTCTGCTTCTTCCAAATCTTCTAGTTTGCGAAATTCTGATTATTCCTTGCGACTAACCAATATGCTACTTCTCCGAGATCTAACGACTTGTAATATTTCAGCTCTTTCTGAATGGGTCTTGACCCACAATCTTGTCCAATCTTCAAAATTCTTTTCTGAAGGATTTCTCCCGCTCAATCCTCAGTACTTTTTCTTTCTTTGAACTTCAATTTTTCTGCGCTCCACCTTCGAGCACTTCAACTCTTCAAAACTTATAAATTTTTCTAAGTATTTCCTCTCAAGACTTAAAACCACTACTCCTCCTAAGCTTCTAGATATTGAAATTAAATCTCGTCCCTATCGCACACTTGCACACTGTGTCTTCTTCAAAAGACTTTTTGATGCCCTCCTGGCATACTCTACGCTCAACCTCCTGAGCTTTCAAACTTTAACACAAGTTTGTTTCTATATTCACTCCTTGTGCTCAATATGCACACTCTTCATACATAATTTTCCCGCTCTCTCTTTTGAGCTTTAAGTCGAAAAATACTTCTTTACACAGACTCCTTGCACTCTGCATGCACTCCTTGCTTAATCTTACAGAAGCGAAACAATTGAACTCATTCAATTATTCATTCATTCACTATGAACATCATCCATTCACAAACACATAACAACACAGTCAAACCATAACAATGTCAACACTATGTATTTGGGTCAATTTCCTCTGTTCTATTCATTTAAGAAGAAAGCATAATTACAATCGTTTATCTTTTACAACTATTACAAGAAAAACTTGTCTAAGGACCCAGATCTATTTTGCTCTTCTTCCTCCTATCTAAATACTATTACATTCTCTTCAAGTAGTTACCTACTCAACTAATGCAAACTAATGACTAATCAAGGTTAATATCCCACACGTATAATACATTTATAGTCGTGTAAAGGATTTACAATGGCTCCGTCATTTAAAACAGTGTCTCAATTTTACACAACCAAAATTAATTAACGAGAATTCCAAAAAGTCTTCGCACTGCTTCCAAGATAGTTAATTATCGGTTCATCTTTTTCAATGTGTTGAGGTGTTGATTCCAATTCCACGCCCGCTTCCTTTTGATGTGATTGTGATGCTCCTGTATCATACTCCTATGGATAAAATATTTATGGAATCTTGTCCATGAGCTCTCGCACTGACTTGCCATGTTTCAAAATATCAGTTTCAATTACCCAACTTGAATGTTCCACTGGGTGATCTTTACACTTTACCAAATATTCATGATACATTTTTCTTTTAGTTTTCCTTCCAACTTGTTTTTCTAAAATTTTCTCCATCTGAGGCTTTTATACTATGGGAATTTGTTCTTCCCACTGAATCTCTTCTTGATTATCCGATTCTCCTGTATCATCTCTATTATAAGGATACAAATTTGCAACATTGAATATTTATGATATCCCAATATTATCTCGCAACTCAATCTCA
Source organism: Picea engelmannii (assembly GCA_009831015.1). Classification (NCBI taxonomy): domain Eukaryota; kingdom Viridiplantae; phylum Streptophyta; class Pinopsida; order Pinales; family Pinaceae; genus Picea; species Picea engelmannii. The sequence goes on from ML783689.1 coordinate 288,855, forward strand.
TAAGCATTTACTACAAATTTTCTAAGGATCTTGCATGGTCCTATCTTTTTAATCTTCAACTTATTATATGTTCTTCTAGGAAACATTTCCTTCCTCAAATGAGCTAAAAATTCATCTGCCACTTCAAATTGAATTTCCCTTCTTTTCTGATCAACTCTGTCCTTATACTTTTGATTATTATCCTGTATCTACCTCTTAACTTGATCATGAAGTCTTTTCATTTATGTAGCAAAATCTTCTGATCCAGTGCTATTGAATTCATCTTGTTTCAATTCTCTCAATTCTGCAACCCCTCTCGGCTGTCTTCCATATACTATCTTGAATGGACTTTTTCCAGTGCTTCTATTAACTGAATTATTAAATGCAAATTTTGATTGTGCCAGAATCTTATCCTAATGATGACCTTGTTTAGTGACTAAACTCCTTAACAAATTTCCCAGGCTCCTATTCACCACTTTGGTATGTCCGTCTATTTGAGGGTGATATGTTGAACTAAAAGGTAAATTAGTTCCCAACCTCTTCCATACATTCCTCCAAAAGTGTCCCACAAACTTAGTATCCCTATCTGAAACTATGCTTATGGGCAATCCATGTAATCTCACAACTTCTCTGAAAAACAAATTGGTTATGTGTGTAGCGTCATTTTTCTTCTGGCATGGTATGAAATGTGCCATATTGGAAAATCTATCGACCACAAAAAATATGTAATCACTTCCCTTATAGGTTCTAGGTAATCCCAATACAAAATCCATACTAATTGCATCCCAAGGTCTTTTCGGAATAGGAAATGGTTGATACAAACCAGTGTTTTGTCTCTTCCATTTTGCATGTTGAGAAATCTTACATCAGTCTACAAATATATTCACATCTGCCCTCATACCTGCCCAATAATACAAACTACTCAGTTGTGCAAATGTTTTATCATGACCAAAATGTCCAACTAAACCTCCACTATGTTTTTCTTTCAACAAATTATCTCTCGTTGAACATCTTGGTATGCACAATTAGCTTCCTTTAAACAATAATCCATCCTGGATCAAATATTTTGATCATGAATTGTTATCCCTCAACAAAGGATTTTCATATGCTTCATAAGCCTCCTTAAAATCTAAATCTTCTTGATAGATTTACTTAAGGTGCTCAAACCCTAAGGTCTTCACTTGAAATTCTTGTATAACCAAACTTCTCCTGCTCAAAGCATATGCAACTTTGTTAGAAATTATAGAAATATGTTTAATAACAAAAGTAAAATTATGCATGAATTGTACCGACTTAGCATGTCTTTGATTCAACTTCTCTTGCCTAGTAATAAATTGCAAAGCTTGATTATCACTATACAAGACAAACTCTTTTGGAATTAAATAATGTCTCCATTTTTTCAAATCTTGAATCACTGCATAAAATTCCTTGTCATATGTAGAATATTTCTCCTTAGCATCATTCAACTTCTCATTGAAATAAGAAACTGGCCTATTATCTTGACTCAAAATTGCTCCAATGGTTATCCCTCTTGCATCACACCTCACCTGAAATGTCTTTCCAAAATTTGGTAAAACTAGAACTGGTTGTTCTGTTATCTTCTTTTTCAACACTCTGAATCTTTTCTCAACCTCCTCTGTCCAATTAAAAGACTTATGTTTCTTCTTCACAGTGTCCATCGTGGGTGCACATATACCACTAAAATTTCTGATAAACTTTCTATAAAAACTTGCTAAACCATGGAAACTTCTCACCTCAAATATGCTCCTAGGTGACGACCATTCTTTGATTGCTCTCACCTTTTCTGGATCCATCTTCAATTCATTTGAAGAGATCACAAAACCCAAATATATGAGCTCTGTCTTCATAAAAGAACTTTTTTTCAAGTTTATTAACAACTTTTCTTGCTGCAATTTCCTCATCACTAATGTCAAGTGCTTTAAATGTTCTTCCTCTGTTTTGTTGAAAAATAATATATCATCTAGATATACAATGACAAATTTGCCTATGAATTCCTTCATTACTTCATTCATCAACCTCATAAATGTACTTGGAGCATTTGTCAATCCAAATGGAATGACTTGCCATTCAAACAAACCTTCATTTGTCTTGAATGTTGTCTTCCACTCATCTCCCTCTCTCATTTTTATCTAATGGTATCCACTCTTCGAGTCTATTTTTGAAAAATAGCTTGCTCCACTCAAACAATCCATCAAATCATCCATCCTAGGTAAAGGAAATCTATACCTGATGGTAATCTTGTTGATGGCTCTAGAATTTGTACACATTCTCCATCCCCTATCCTTCTTTGGACTCAATATAGTTGGCACTGTGTATGGGCTTAGACTTTCCCTGACTAAACCTTTATCCAACAACTCCTAAACTTGATTTTTAACTTCTTCATTCTCTCGAGGTGTCAATCGATATACTGCTTTGTTCGACAAACTAGCTCTTGGAATCAAGTCAATATAGTGGCTAATAATCCTAATAGGTGGTAATGAGTGAGGCAACTCATCCACTACTATGTTAGAAAAATTCTCCAACAATTCTTGGATTTCTTCAGGTAAATCATCCACAAAAGTATTGGTAAGTATAACTCTTAGCTTCCTTACTACAATAAATTGTATTTCTTGATCTTTCTTGACCTCCTTCAAGAGTTCCTTCCCACTCATGAGAAGTATTCTTGTGTTGGCTTCTTCCTTTTCTTTTTTCTCTTCTATTGGCAATAACATGTGGGTTCTACCATTCTTTTCCAGAGTATAGGTATTTTTCCTCCCATCATGAATAACATTCCTATAAAATTACCATGGTCTCCCCAACAAAATATGACAAAAATCCATGGGAATTACATCACACAGAATCTCATCTTTATAGCCTCCTATTTTAAATTCAACTTTGCATTGTTGACTTACCATTACTTAATGTCCTTTATGCAACCATGATACCTTGTATGGACATGGGTGTTTAGTTGTCTCCATCTTTAGCTTCTCCACCATCTCTTTTGATACTAAATTATCAATACTCCCACTATCTATAATCATCTTGCAAACTTTGTCCTTTATCTTGCAAGCAGTCCTGAACAAACTCGTTCGCTGAGCTGAGCCTTCTATTTATTTCTCTGGCTTTAGAAGAACTTTCCCCATCATAATATTTTGTCCTCCTTCTGTTGCCTCTACTTCCACATTCTTCTGGGCTTCATAAATGTGTGCTTCTCCTCCTCCTTCTCTCTTCCTCTTAGGACATTCCCAAGACATATGTCCCGTCTTTACATAGGCATAACATTTAACTCTGCCTCCTCTACTTCTTCCTCTTCCTCGAGGAAAATAATTTCTCCTACCAAATGGTATTCTTTGGGAACTTCCTCCTCTTTCAAAACGACCATATGATTTCTCATTCTCATCCTTATCTTTCAGTGCCTTATCATAGACAACTCCCTTACCTTTATTTAAGTCTCTGCTTCTGTTCCACTAGCTCTAGTTTCTGGCCAACTTTTCTTCTACCTTCAGTGCAATCTGATAAGCATATTCCACTATCCTCATAGTCATCATACTGATTTCATCCTGAATTTCATACCTCAAACCATTTATATACCTGGAAATGTTTTCATCATCCTTCTCTCTTTGTCCAGTCCTAATATTCATCCTATAAAATTCTTTTGTATACTCTTTCACTGTCATACCCCTCTGCCTTAGGTTCTGCAATTTTATGAACAACTCTATCCAACAATCCTTAGGTATGAATTTATCCTTCAGTTTGGCTACCATCCTGTCCTAATTATTTATCTTTTGTTTTCCTTTGCTCCTCCTTTCTACCTGCAGTTCATCCCACCATAGTGTTGCATGTCCCTTTAATCTGGTGACAACATGTCTGACCTTCCTTCCTTCATCAACCTCTTCATAGTCGAAATACTTATCCATGGACCTTATCCAGTCCAATAGTTCTTCGGCATCCAAATTACCTTCATACATGGGAACATCCATCTTTTCTCTAACTCCCAACTTCAAAACAACTTTCAATAAGCGTTCTTCACCCTCATCTTCCACTGTAGCTTCTTCAACTTCTATTTCTTCACTTTCTACATCACTGACATATTCAATGACATGTGTTATCCTTTGCATTTCTTCCATCACTTCCAACCTTGCGTGAATTTCTCTCACTTATCTTCCTACAACACGGTTTTCCATAGGTGGTCCTGTGAGTATCCTCAGCGGCATCACTTCAACTATTCCTAACACATTGAGTTCAACTTCAAATCTTTTTAAAATCTCTGATACCACTTGGTGCAGACCCCCTCCTCTCCACGGGTTGCATGACCTCCCAGTCTAGGATCTTCTCAATATTGAATTGAAATAGTCTTTGATTCCCTGGTGAAACCTCTAAGAAAACAATCCACAGGTCTCTATGAAACTTCCACCCTCGTGAATAAGTGCTAAGTGCAAGCCTTTTTCCAAGTGACCACGACTTGTGACCACACACTTATTCAAAAAGGCACATCACAATTTCATGTATCGACTATATGAGTCAACCGACTCTCTGTCCTTTGAATTTTCGAGTCCCAAAATTCCGACAAGGGTCTAGCGCATGTTAGCTCCTCCCTTATCCTCCATCCATATGACCCTTCGCCATGACCTAGGGCCAATCCTTCCAAGCACGTTGGGAGTTCACGTATCAGGAACTTTTGATGTGATTCACCTTCGTTCTCTCGATCCTCTGATACCCAAAATTATAAAATATTTGGATCAGATCAATGGTCCACACTAGCTCTTTAGCCAACGGCTACGATCAAATCACGATTTCGCATTTCATGAATTCTCACATCTCCACCCTTTGACCTTTCCACTCTACGAGTCATCGAAATGCTGATCTCTTGCCATGTGTCCCCTTTCAATGGATGGTCCCGATGATTTCAGGATTTCGAGTTTCTGGATTTCACGAATTTCACTATGCTTCTTCCAATCTTCTAGTTTGCGAAATTCCGATTATTCCTCATGACTAACCAGTACGCTACTTCTCCGAGATCTAATGGCTTGTAATATTTCGACTCTTTATGAATGGATCTTGACCCTCAATCTTGTCCAATCTTCAAAATTCTTTTCTGAAGGATTTCTCCTACTCAATCCTCCGTACTTGTTATTTCTTCAAACTTCAATTTTTCTTCGAGCACTTCAACTCTTCAAAACCTAGAAATTTTTCTAAGTATTTCCTCTCGAGACTTAAAACCATTACTCCTCCTGAGATTCTGGCAATTGAAATTAAATCTCATCCCTAATGCACACTTGCACTCTGTGTCTTCTTCAAAATAATTTATGATGCTGTCCTGGCATACTCTGCACTCAACCTCCTGAGCTTTCAAAATTTAACACAAGTTTGTTTCTATACGCACTCCTTGCGCTCAATATGCACACTCTGCATACAAAATTTCCCTACTGTCTCTTCTGAGCTTTAAGTTGAAAAAGACTTCTTCACACGCACTCCTTGCGCTCTGCATGCACTCCTTGCATAATCTTACATAAGAGAAACAATTGAACTCATTCAATTATTCATTCATTCACTATGAACATCATCCATTCACAAACACATAACAACACAGTCAAACCATAACAAATCAACATTGTGTATTTGGGTCAATTTCCTCTGTTCTATTCATTTCATAAGAAAAATTGATTATAGTCATTTATCCTTTACAACTATTACAAGAAAAACTTGTCTAAGGACCCTGAGCTTTTTCGCTCTTCTTCCTCCTATCGAAATAATATTACATTCTGTTCAAGTGGTTACCTACTCAATTAATGCAACCTAATGACTAATCAGGGCTAATATCCCACACCTGTAATACATTTACAATCGTGTAAAGGATTTACAATGCTTCTGTCATTTCAAATGGTGGCTCGGTTTTACACAACCAAAATTAATTAACGAGAATTCCAAAAAGTCTTCACACCGCTTCCAAGCTAGTTAATTGTCGGTTCAACTTTTTCAATGTGTTGAGGTGTCGATTCCAATTCCATGTCCGCTTCCTTTTCATGTGATTGCAATGCTCCTGCATCACAAGTCATGCATGGCATAGTTCCTCTCATGTTCCTTAAGATTTCTGGACTCATATCCAATGACATGTCCATTTTGCATGAGGACTCCCCCAATTATTTCCTTACAAGAATCTGTACATACCACAAAAATTTCATTTGGATCAACAATCTTTAACACAGGTGCAGTAGTAAGTAATTCCTTCAACAGATTAAAATTATTTCCACACTTGAGTGTCCATTCAAATTTAGTTCCCTTCTTTTGCAAAGAAGTGATGGGATAAGCAATCTTAGAGAACCCTGCTATGAACCTTCTGTAGTAGCCAACTAATCCCATAAAAGATCTAATATCTGGCACATTTCCGGGTGTTGGCCACCCTCTAATGGCTCTGATCTTCTCTGGGTATACTGCTATTCCCTACTTTCAAATAATGTGTCCCAAGTAATGGATCTTCTTTTGATAAAAATAACACTTACTCAACTTGGCATACAACGGATGTTATCTCAGTACTTGCAATACCAATCTTAAGTGATGTTCATGATCTTCTTTAGAATTAGAATAGATAAGTATGTCATCGAAGAATACTATGACAAACTTGTCCAAATAATTTCTGAATATGCCATTCATTAAGCACATGAAGATAGCTGGTGCATTGGTCAGTCCAAATGGCACCACTACAAATTCATAATGCCCATACCTAGTCCTAAAGGCTATCTTATGAATGTCTTCTTTCTTGATTCTTACCTGATGGTATCCTGCCCTTAGGTCAATATTTGAAAATATCTTTTCTCCTCTTAGCTTATCAAAGAGGTCATCAATTCGGGGTAGCGGATACTTGTTCTTTATAGTGTACTTGTTTAGCTGTCGAAAGTCAATACACAACCTCAAGGTTTCATCCTTCTTTTTGACAAAAAGTACTGGTGCTCCCCAAGGTGAAACACTTGGACGTATGTACCCTTTCTTCAAAAATTACTCCAACTGCATTTGTAATTCTTTTAACTCTGGTGTGCTCATTCTATAAGGTGTTTTTGACACTGGGGCAGCTCCTGCCACTAAATAAATTGAGAAATCTATCTCCCTTCTTGGTGGAAATCCAGGTATTTCTTGGAATACATCCTCAAATTCCCTTCGTACTGAGAAATATTCAAGTCTTGGCCCCTTCATATTATCTGGATCTTCCACATGAGCTGCATACAATTGACATCCTTTTCTAAAACATTTTTTCAATTGTAAGGCCAAAATATCCCTTATAGAGATGGGTCTTGGAACTCCTTTCACAGTGCTCTGTTTTCCATTTCCATCAAGACATGTAAATGTTTTGTTATGACAATCTAGGACAACATGATGCTTGTCCAACCAATCCATCCCAATCAAAACATCATAATACCCCAATGGTATGATATTTAGATTAGTACTAGTATTCACGCCATTAAGACTTATGGAACAACTGTTGACCATATCATGGATTCTTCTTTTCGTTCCAGTGGCTAACTGAGCCAAACTTGCTTTTCCAAGTTTACTTTTCTTCAAATGTAATCTATCCACTATCTTAGAATCAATGTAGAAATGACTTGCTCCTGAATCAATCAAAATAGAAACAGGTTGATTTATGATCTTACCTTCCACCTCGATCATATTACTAGTACTCTGCTTGTCGATCATTTAAAGCTACATAGATTCTTCCCATATCTTTGACTATTGTAGCCTCTTGGATGTTGTGCACATTCTTCACTCTGTCTTTTCTGTGTGGGAAATCCTTGTACAGGTGATCTTCCTTGCATCCCCAGCATTGGATTGGTGGTATTCCCCTTTTTCCCAAGGAATGTTCCTGAAATATCCCTTAGCATATTGATCTTGATGATTTCTATTAGGCTTATTCCTATTAAAGGGAGGTTTGAATCCTTTCCTCCTCTCATCGAACTTCACATTTTTCTTTCCCTTCTAAGATTTCTATAGGGATTCTCTTCCATGGCCTTGCTCATATAGGCATTTAGCCTTCCCGATGGCCTCAGTCAAGGTCTTGGGTTCATCATACTTGATCTTTTCCTTATAAAAGGATGGCAATCAAATTATAAATCTTTGTATTTTCACTTTCTCATCACCAATGAACCTGACATATTTTAACAATTCCAAGAACTTATTCTCGTACTCTGCCATAATCATGCTTCCCAACCTGAGTTCAAAGAACTCCTGCATTTTCTTGTCATAGAAATTATCTGAGAGGTACTCCTTTTGGAAGTACTTCTTGAAATGTTTCCAAGTGATTTTACTTTCATTAACATGTTCCACTTGATTTAGTTGGTCCCACCACATTGCAACTTTCCTGTGTAAATGGTAGGTGGCAATCCTGACTTTTAGGTTTGATGAATATTTATGAAACTGAAAATATCTCCAGATCCCAAGCAACCATGCTTTGACATCATCTTCCCTTTCTCTTTATCCATCGAAGGAAGGTGTCGTGATATTCCTTAGCTCTCCTTGCAAACTATCTACCTCTTGTTTCCTTCTTTATTTCCTGACAAGGGACACCTCTGGACTTCTTACAGGATCATCCAATGCATAAATATTTATTTCTGAGTAACGAGGTGAGTGGTGTCCATGAGCTCTACTAGCACTTCTGGAATAACCAGCTCTTCCATGATCATTTCTCCTTTCATGGCACCTGCCTTCTTCCTCTTGTCTTGAGTTTGATCCCTTCTTTGTTTTCCTCTACCACTGATTCAAGCTCTACAACACTCAAGAATTTATCTAACTTTTCTCTCTCATCAATCTCTCATTATTTTCTTTGTAGCTCTTCACTTCCATCTTCAAGCTTCTTACTGTTTCTATTAATGTTTCCCACTCTCCTTTTCCCTTGCGTCCATTGGAATCTGTCTTTGCATTACTAACTCTAGTATTTTGGCCTTCGACCTCCTTATCATGACTGGAGGCTCCCTCACCTTCTTCCATTTCCTCAATACACATCCTGAGTTGATGTGCTTAAGCCCTTTAATTCTATAAAATGTGCAAGGGACCATTTTGTTAGAATTATACATATGATAAACAAAATTGACAAACCATGCTATAGGTCTCTTTATTTTTTTTTTTTGTTCATGGAGACTGTATCTCCATTCTCCAAAAATAATAGTGTCCTACTATCCTTGGCTGACAAAGAATTTCATCCTGCACAGGCACTTCCTTCAAACCACCTTCCCAGGTGACCATGACTAGAAACCACGGCTAAATCCTTCCTTATCACCTTTCTTTCTTGAAGACAACCAATTCGTCCCTTAGACCATCGTCCTTTATCTCTCAATATGCATATGACCATGGCCATGACCCTAATCTTAGCCGAAAAAGTGCTTGTCCAGAGCTTCGGGACTTTAGAACTTTTAGCCAGGATCGGATCAATGGTCCTCATCCTCCTTCACAATCAACGATTGAGATCCACTTCGAAACTCCACGCTTTGAGAGTCTCAAATTTTCTCGCTTTCCTCCTACCAGAATGATTTTACCCATAGTTCATGATCTGTCAACGCATGTCTTCCCATAGATTGACGGTTGTGAATCACTTCAACTCTTTGGGCTTTGAAAGTTTCAAAATTCCCTCCTACACTTTCTCCTGGAGTGCTTTCACCCGAAGTCGACGATCCTTCAATGTGTATCTTATGGAATCAGTGGTTGGTATGTACTCTATCCTTCGAGAGTTTTCAACCCAATGCAAACTATCACATCTTTCCCCTCTAGAGTGCCCAATCTCCAGACTGCACTATCTTTCGCCACGTGGCCAAATGCCAGAAGAGAACACGTGGCCCAATCAGGATGGTGACACATGTCACGTTGTAATCGACTTTTCAATATTCCAAATGCTCAAATCTTACTGACATGTGGCACACATCCCATGTGTCCACGTCATCCCAGGTGACATTTGCAAGCCACGCCACTTCAAAATTCTAGGGTCCACATCACCTCCAGGTGACGTCATCGTGCCCCACCATTTTGTCTCTTCAGGCTTCGGGACTTCGGGAGTTTTCATACTAGCACACTTCCAATTCTCCCGAACCCTGAATTCCTAAACTGGCCAATCTGTCGCCATGTGTCCTCCTAGATCGGATGACTAAAATTCAATTTAGGTCTTCACCCGGAGTTCATGGATCTACTCCACGTGTCCTCCTCAATCTGAAGGCTATGTTTTACTTTGGAGCTCCGGACTTTATAGATCTCAAACTTTAAAATCTATCTAGCCCTGTTGGATTTTATCTGAAGCCCTGGATTTGGTGATGCATGGATCTCGAAAGATCAATGGCTAAGATCCCTTTAGGTCTTCAGGTTTCGGAAATTTCAGTTTTCAAAACTTGTCTAACCCTACTAGCTTTCATCTCAAGCCCTAGATCTGGTGATGCGTGGCTCTCGGCATATCGATGACTGATATCCTTTCGGGTCTTCGGGTTTTGGAAGTCTCAAACTTCAAACCCACTCCTCCCTCACTTTTTCCCAGAGTGTTTTATCTGGAGCACGCGATCAGTGGACGCGTGTACTCCTACAAATTGACAGTTCCCAACTACTTCGGTTCTTCGGAGGTTCATCGCTCGAGCGCTAACATGTCACATCACTGCATGCCTTTCAATTTGTGAGGGCACGCATCGACAGTTTGGAGTAACCCCCTTTTCACCCTGCAATTCTCTTGACACTGACAAGTAACCCCTTGGTGAAACTGTGGTTTGGATTGCGGGACCGCCTTGGGAAATTAACTCCCATGCAACTCGGTTCCCCACAATACCTATTAGTTGTTGATCTCTCTCTCCAATGGGATCTGACGGACGTGACTTTAACCTTGCTTCCTTTTTATCGAAACACCCCTGTTCACCTGTCCTCTAATCCAACGATCCCGGATCTCTCCTGATCCTACAGTGGTGATCTCTCCCAAATTCAAAATGAACGGTCACGATCCTTTGAACCCTTACAAAGGATCTATGACGTCTTGTTTCCTGCGTAGATTCTGCAACGCCATTCCTCCTGAGATTTTCAATTTCACAGTCATAGTTCTATCTTGACCACGAGACTCTGACCAACAAAAATGGCCCATACTAGCCTGATGTTTCAACCTGAGGCTCTGATACCAATCTGTAACACACCCCCAACCACAAGTCGGGGTATGCTACCTGCAAGCCCACCCTTTGACTTCTTTCTCATAATGATACCTTCTTTATTTATTAAATATGCATAAGATAAGAGAATTAATTATGTGCACAGTAATATCCAACAAGAATGCATGTTCTAAAGATTCAATTAATGATTATTAAATATATTGCGAAAAAACATTCATACATAGATAATAATATCACAACGGAGAGAACTTATCTTTATGAAAGATGACATCAACTGGTTCTAGACCAAGGATGTTCCACCCAACTGTAGACACTACTTCTCCAAATCTCAACAATAGTGTCACCCCCAAGCCAGGGATATGAATCCACAAGGATAGTTCCAGAGTGAAATTGGCTTCCCAAACCAGTCAGCTCTCAATCTCTCACAGGCTTCCCAACACTCACAATAATCCAAGAACCCAACTCTCTTCTACCCATCTTGCACCACCCGAGAGAACGAACCTCCACCTTTCTCTGCCATGCAGTCCCTCAAGCAGTCCTTGTCCTTATTCGGGCCTCCAGTGCAACTAGTCCAAAATCTCAATGCTGGAAATCTCAAGACTCACAACTATGAGCCATGCTGGACACAGTACACTGCATCTCATACATGCAGGCCTCAAGGCATGACTGGATCACACCAACGACCACTACAACCAACTATCCTATGGCTAATTCTTTTGCAGTTCGGTCCCCCTTCCTGAGACCAATACGCAGGTGAGGATGGATGGAGGAGGTAGGTAAGTGCATGGGAGTGTGTGAGAGTAAGAATGAGGTAACGCAAAGGTGACAGAGTGGACAAGCCAATGACCAACCCCACAATTGGACCAAGGGAAGGTTTAAGTATGTTCATGGGGAAATCAAGAACCTCCTGGCCTCCCCAAGAATCTCACATAACTGATTCCCCCCTTAAGGAAAAAAGGTAATTAACATAGGAACAACATTTAGCCTCTCAAGCCCTGTCTCTTGTGGAATCATAGCCCCCTATAACTCTAGTCCTTGTGCATCTAGCAGCCAACGATGTGTTTATTATTAATAATGATCAATGCATTACATTTCTTAGGCATATTGGCCCTTTAAATAATTGTTTGGGCACTCAAGCCTCTCATCATTGTAATAATACATTATTTAAAATGGGGGTTCACAACCTGGGGTGTTACAAGTATCTCACCCATGCTCTTTCTAAATGAACCAAATCTCCATGCATATTTGAAACTGAATCCACAATATAGGTCCTCAATTCCTTTAAACTCAATTCCCTTTTAAAGGATCTGTTGTTCCAGAGTCTGTACTTAAGGCTATAAAGTATAGATTCTAGGCATCCAAAGAGGGTAAATGATAAAAAAGAAACAAAACAATCTTGGGAAAAGAAGCTATGGCTGATTTCTGAGTTTCCTTCGTCTAACTTCTAGTTGTTCCTGAACGTTTATGTCCTGTTCAATGGCTTCCCATGAATGTTCGAGTTCAACCTGGGTGGTGATAGTGTTTAGGATGGAATCGAAGAGGTTTAAGGTGATATTGGTTTGATCTGTGAGACCAGGTCCAATGTGGGGTTGTCTTGTAATAGGTATAGTCATGGATGAACGGGGTTTTTAAGGGATTTGTTTCTTTTTAATTTGTTGTTTCTATTTTAGATTATATGAGACGAAATTCCCCCAATTTTGAATTAATAACATAACAAAATCAAAGGCCTTTTCCCATATCTGAGTTAAATCTGAAAACACATGCATGAATGAAAGAAAACATGAAGTTGTTGAGCAACGTGAGGCATCAATCAAGGAAGAGTCTCACTTTGTGACATAAGAACAAAATAGATAAGAAAAATTTTAATGAAGCATGAAATATAGAAATCTAAGTGATTCACAGGTCTTGTACCTGCTGATAGCCGATACCGAGGAAAAGTTGTAAATGATTAGATGACTAAAAAAAACAATCACCGCAGTAGAATTTGTACTACTAAAATGAAGCTAAACATTCATCAAAGATATATAAAGGAAATGATGCTAAATGTGAAATAATAGGGGAAACACATAACTTAGTCTTGACGGAATCTGGAGTCTTGCGATTTTCCTTGTATTAGTTTGGGCGAAAATAAATCTCTCTATTACAATCAGCCAAAGAAGGAAACAACCCCTGGTTCATACTCAAAATGTATATTTATACAAAATTAAAATCCTTTGAATTCTAATCATTCTAAAAAAATTTGGTTACAAATGAAAAATGAAGCCTTTCATTTCCTTGTCTCTTGTCTTCCTCTAGGTATGGCGTTTCCTTCTCTTTGTTATCTAGCTCCAAAAATAGGAAGAAATAAGCACCTGTTATTTTTCACCTCCTGAAGTCTTCCCTTTCCCCTATTCAATACAAGTGACACACCTTTCTATCAATTGGGCTATCAACTTGGAAGGTTCTGTCTGGTTGTTCGCCTCGAAGGTGTAACAATTTTTTTCCAACTATGGCAATCTCTTTCCTACCTGTCTATCTTTTGTGATGATAGACAATAATTGTAAGTTTCTCTTTATTAACCATTTATCCACTTGGACAATATCGACCTGAATTATCTGGGATAATTCAACTTGTTCTCTTTCCACACTTTGCTTGATATCTAGTAGATGCTTGGCTATGTTGATTTTTCCCAACGTTCCATAACTACTTTCCTTATCGAGTTCTAACACATTTTTATTTATCAAGCCAAAAGTTTCTTCACAAGCGTCTCTCGTCTCTTTAGCCCTTTTTTTGTTTTCATATATATTATGTTCCCACGCTTTGAGTAGGATGTTACCTCTGGTTTGCTCTGGAATGGACAATCTGGAACTAATGACCATCTCTTCTTTCATTACTGCTATAATAGCCTCTTGGAAAGCAACCCGAGCCACCCCAACTTCTCTTTCTCTCAAAGATATGTCCTTTAGCTCTTGATCTATTGTTTGAAAATGGTTATAGATGATTTCTACTTTGGCAAGTAGATTTTTTTGGGCTACTTCTACCTTCTTTCATATTTCCGTAGCTTGGGATTGGAAAAATTTTATGTTTATGACTTGGTTTTCGACATAATTCAATTTAGATTGCAGTTGTTTTATCAAATCCTCTTGTTGACTTACCTGTACCTAGCTTATTTGTCCCAACTGATGCATTTGCTTGAGATCGGATTTGAGTTGTTCGATTTCGTGCTAATCAATTGATCTGTCTTGCTCGAAATCCTTGTTTGCCTCATTCCTGGCATTCATTTCTACAACTGCTAGCTGAGTCGACAATTTGCTAATTAACAGGTTCTGTTGTTTCAATCATCCCTTCAAGGTTCCAACTGAATATTGGTTGGTTGTTGCATACGCCCCCAATGTTCCTGCTATCTCATCCGTGAATTCCTCCTCTTCCAAGGTTTCTCCATCCATTAATATTTTGTGTTTTTTAGTTGCTACACCCGCTCTTTGGTATGTTACTTTCTTCACTACGACCTTCCTCTTCTTGCTAAAAAAGAAATCGCTAGGAGGCAATTCTTCAATGGAGATAAGTATCCTCTTTGAATATTATCTCTGCATCAGGCCTCCCCTTTGTGAATTGTAAGGGTGTGATGGATTTAATGGGACTGCTGATTTCTTGGAATGATTGTTTCATGGTAGCGTCTCTACCCAGATCCTTTGATGTAAGTGACAGTATGTCACCTACCCCTTTCAAGGATATCTCTTCTTGACCTTCAACTTGTTTACCCGGTGTAACTACCTATGGGTTTCCTTATTTTTGAATGGGGATCTTGACCTTCTGATTCGTGGTCCCAGTTTCCTCGATCTTTTCTTGAGTCTCTTGTTTTCCAGGGCTTGCATCCATTGAAACTTTAGCCTCTGCTATCTATGTACTTGGAGGTTTTGAGGTTTTTCCCTATAAAACTTTGGGGAGGCAAATTCTTCGGTGCTCTTGGAATTTATAGAATTCGATCATATCTCTGGGTAGCAGAGCTTGAACCCGACTTAAGACTTTTGAGTAGGAACTTAATGCTCGGAAAATTTCATCATGAGGTGAGTCTTCGTGCTCGAATATTTTTAGACCACAACTCGCCATGTGATTACCCACAACCTTATTAGGGTCGTGTTTCTTAAAATCAATGTCTACTAATTTCATTTCCTCCAGGGCACTCGCCTCTGCTTTGGCATGGACGAAATATAATAAAGAATATGTACCAATGTGAATGGGGAAGGGTGGCCATACCTTCTTATGAACTCCTTTGAGCTCTTTGCTTATCCCATCAAGCACAGTTTGCCTGGCGATCTCACAACATACTAGCTTATCTGGCAAGAACAACAATAGAGCATATGGGGGAACAGAGCTGCTAAAAACCCTAATGTATGAAAACCCTTCTTCTATATACCAGTCTTCCACGCTTCTTAGCTTGGCCATGATTTTATCTGAAATCCTGGGAGGCAGATGTTTGAAGATAAAGACATGCATTGGCACCATTACCTAGTTGAAAATCGCATAGACGAATTCTTTGGAGTTATCTTCCCAGAGTTTCGAGTGGTACACATGAATAGGCTCTTCATTGGTTGGAGTCCAGCTCCAGATCATTAATGGGAAAGGGTTCATGAAGCAAATAACATCCATAATGTAATCAGACATAAAAAATGAAGATGTTTTCCCACTCCCCATTTGTGCTCGATATTTTGTAATTCGACTGGCGAGATTGTCTGACAACAATTTGGCCGAGTCGAAAGAAAATCCCTCAACTACTGTGTGAATGAGCGGTACCCATGGGATAAAAAAGTAAGCGGTGTCATCCTTCCCATACAGTCTACAGACCATCATCACAATATACATGAATTGAGGCTCCAACGATGAGATTGAATAAATCCCATTAGAGTCGGCTCTGAATTTCGTGGGATACGAACACAAATCTTTGATCAGGTCGGATAATATTTTCCCAAATTACTCACATTCCTTATTTTTGAAGCCCTCTAAAAATTCAGCATTGTGAGTAAAGTTTGGTGTGGGAGATAATTTGTACATAGCCTGTAGATGCTCTAGCCTGAAGGTCCCAATCGCCCTCTTCTGCTCATTGAATATTGTCCTAGTCAGGATATCTACATGGTCCAGTGCCCATCTGATCATATCACAATAGGGAAAAAGCCACGGTCTTGCTACTACCTTGTGTATATCCAACAGAGTGACAATTTTGTATTTGTTGGATAAGTCATCTTTTTTATTATCACTGGAATCGTCTGGACAATTTATCAGCTTGAATTGCAGAATGTTGGAGTCATGTGTCCATGTTTTGACAGTGTTGATGCTTCTAGGTGAGGTGTCAGAAATAATATCTAGACCTTGACCTGAATTTCCACCAGTTGTCTTGGGTGCTTTCCGCGGAGCCATGATATAGAACCTTGCAATTAAATCTCCCATGACAGGAAATGAAAAAACAGACAAAGGTTATCTCGGTAAACTGGCTCTGTGAAAATTAGAAAGGATTTTTTTTTAAATAATGATGGAAACCCTTGCTCTTTGAGCACTCAAGTCTGTGCTAGTCCTTGCTGACAGAAAGTTTAGAACATTTAATAGGAAGATTTAGCGATAAAAAAAGATCTTACTATCAATCATTTCACTAACTTTCTTATAAATGACATAAATGTTTAATAATTTGTAACTTGCAAAACGCAAAAAACATTTAATTCTTTATCCGTAGACTGGACAGGTTAAAAGTTGTTTAAGATATTAATTAATCCAGTTTAGTCCTTTAATTAAGTGTGTTTAGTCCTTTAATTAAATGTGTTTAGTCCTTAATCCCTTTTCGACATTCACCATATTGGATGATTTTACCCTTAATCTTGAACCATGAACCCCGAAATCATGATATTGTGATTTGGTTGATTAACTACGATTAGAATTTAAGTTAACCATGATCAATTGAAGAAATTCGTGACCTCAGGTATCGGGGTTACAAACACGTTGCTTCGAGACAAAAATCGTCAAGTCATGAAATTGCGATAATCATTAACTATGGTTTAATTATCATTACTCTCGTAATTAACCAGATTTATCTTAAGTCGTTTTCGCAACTTCGCATATCGGGACATTCGTAAGTCTTTCGAGACATGACTTCCCGAATCGCAAAAGTGTGATGTATTGAATTAGTGATAACCATTTATTATTGTTTCGATGATCATTATTAAACTTAACCACAATATTTCTATTTCTCATACGGGGACATTGAGAGTTTTGACATGTTGGATCATTAGATCTGCGAAATCCCGAAACCAAATAATTTAGATTTATAGTTAGCATTTGGTTATTTAGAAAATAGGCGGCTCCACAAGCTTTGATATTTGGAGTATTTGAAAAAATACATGTTCTCCAACATAGTCTCCAACTAGGGATCTTGTCTCCTTGTGGGACAAGAAGAACAGTAGACCAAGTTCCTTTATGGGGTAAATGGAGTCATTAGTTCACTTTTGCAAAACTCGTTCAAAAAAAGGGTACAGAGAAAAATGGAGGTTTCATCTTTATCCCTTGAAATCTTTCAAAACTCAATCGCTTTCCAATCTCAAAATTAGTCCATTCGATGACTTCCTCTTCTCTAACGCTGAGTTCAGGTCTTCTTAAGATAATCAAAACAAACTTAAGAATTTTAACAGGTTCTATTGATTTTTCTTGCATCAAGGTGAAGTAATTTCAACGTTTTTAATCAGGGAATCCTGCACAAACTTGGGATGTAGATCTGGTTTCAAAGAAAACTAATTACCAGAGTACAGTATAATTTATGTATAACAACCTTGCAGATATTTTAGACATTGCTTCACTGCTAGCGAGCCTGTTCAGTACCCCGGTGAAGTTGTCTGATTCCATTTATTGAATTTCCTTTCACCACTTCAAGTTGTAACTTTGCATTTAAATGTTGAGATGAGGGCAATCATTTTATGAATTTCCTTTCGTTATCTCTTTTTGGACTAGATGGGGGCAATCAATTTTTGAATTTCCTTTCACCATCTGTCTTATATTTTTCCTTGACATGAAGTGGGGGAAATCAATTAGTATAAAGTGTACCAGGGGTGATATTTGTGTATAATTTTGCTACAAAGGTCTGTCAACTCACTTTGATTACTCTGGATCAGTTTTCCTTTGACCTTCAAAACATCTTAGTCTGTAGGAAAACTTATGGGAGAATTTATTTCCAGGGGCCTTCTTTTGAGAAAGACTAATCATTAAAACCTATTGAAATAACTAAGAGAGTTAGGATTAGCCTATGCATATCTTAGTTCGGTTGGAGTTGAGGAGTTGTGAGGGCTTGCCCCTTTTTTAAGAAAAATTGTTTGTCAACTTTCGAAGCTAAAGTGTAACCTCTTCTCCTTCCGTGGAGGCCATGGGAAGGCATTTGGATTCAAGGGGAAAAATACCAAAGATTTGGAAGAGGGTGACGGAGAAGGTTTCATATTTCATAAACATAGGTGTTATAACGCAATCCTGACTCTTGGAACCTTTTCTTTGAGCTTTCTTTACCTCTTCTGTTTATTTTAATTATTTTTATCTTATCCAGGGGAACTTTTTAGAATCCGCAGTACAAATTTGTTCTTTTGGTAACACATTGGGTGAATATGTTCATACTCACGAGACCGTTGTTGCACCTAGGTGATATTCATTTGAAATATAGACATTTCAGGAATTCATACCTTTGCCTTACCATTTCATTCTCATCTTAGTAAACTATCATTTATCACCTGTTTTGGGCGAATTGATTTCCTGATACATGACCATTTGTTTTCTTATTTTTGATGTTTGGGTTGTAAACTAGAATCCTATAAGAAAACAATATGAAGAGTGTCAGGGTTTTAAGATGTCTGGAATTCGATGTGTTGAATATTTCATATTTCTATTTCTAGGAGATCACTAACTTGTTTTGTTTGCGATGAAAGTAAAAGTTACCAAAAAGTTATAAAAACATAAAACACAAAACAGTATATACAGTGGAACTTTGGAGATCATTTATTGCATATAGTTCTTCAGATAATGCTTGTTGGTAGGGGTGTTGAGGATTTTACTGTCCAATTTTTCTAACAAAAATGAGTTCTTCCCTTCATAAGCTGTGATTTTGAATGGTCCATACCAGATATGATCAAATTTTCCATGTTTTTCCGAGTCTTCCCTCCTAGCATCCCATTTCAAAACCAAATCTCCAGGGAGGAATTCCATGTCTTTAGCCTTATGGTCGAACAGTGATTTCATGTTGTATTGATATTTCTGCAGCCTTTCATCCACTTCCATTATGTTTTGTTGAACTTCGATCAATTGATTTATTATCCTTATGATGTGATTTGGTTCTTCTCTGTCATCCCACTAAAGTTTCATCACTGGTAGGGCCATATTTATGTGTAATACTACATCAATATCGTATACCATTTGAAACAGGGAAGTTCCAATCGATTTCTTGGTGCCTATCCGATTCCCCCACAAGGCGCACTTCAAATGCACATGCCAAGATGTTTTGTTTTCATTCAACACTTTCCTAATTATCGTAATTAAGATTTTATTTGATGATTCGGTGAGCCCATTGCCTTGGGGGTAGTATGTTGTAGAATGACCTAATATAATATTGTATTTTTGGAAAACGCTAACCATTTCCATAGATTTAAATGCCTGGGCATTATCTGTAACTATTATTCGGGGACAGCCAAATCTAGATAATATGTTTTCTTCCAGGAAATCTATCACCATTGAATCTGTTTCTTTTCTAGTCAGAATAGCTTCCACCCACTTGGTGAAATAATATGTAGTGGTTAGGATCCATTTGTGTTGATAGCTAGAATGTGGGTTAATTTCGCCTATAAAATCCAACCCCCATTGTTGAAATGGGGCTTCTATTTTAACCGGGACCAAAGGTAATACAAGGCGTTTCTGCTTGCCTGCAAACAATTGGCAAGAGTTACAGGCTCTGACTTTGGCATTAACATCTAAGAATAGTTTAGGCCAGTAATATCCTGTCCTCAGGATTTTATAAGCCATTTCTCTCCACGCACGATGTCCTCTGCATACTCCTTTGTGAAATTTGTTTATGACCTTTTCTGTTTTTGATTCTACTAAACAAACCAGTAGAAAGCCTAGAGGGTATTTCCAATACAATTAGCTTTCAGATATACAATACTTTACTGCATGCAATTTCAGTGTCCTGGCCTTAGTTGGAGATAAATCACTTGGGCAGTTCAGGGTCAACAAGTAAGATACTATGTCTTTGTACCAACCTGAGGAGGCAAATGTCCCTTTGATTCTAGTGGCAGTTATTTGGTCATCGAATTCATCTATGTCCACACATCCTCCGTACTCTTGCAGGTTATTTATTCTGAGTGCTTTGAAATTTGATTCATCTAAGAGCCTAGCCAGACCCTGTCCTTTTACGAGCTTCATCAGTTTCACCTCTAGATCAAATTCTTGAATTTTAGCAAGCCAGCAACCCCTCTTCCCATCACTGCCGGGCTGAACCAATATGTCTTTTACAGAGATGGTGGGTACATATGCAATTACCTTGGAGTGTAACACATAGGTTCTAAAAGCCTTCAGTGCTTTCACCATAGAGTATGCTTTCTTTTCCATTATATCATATCTCAATTCCGCATCTCTAAGACTTTTACTGAAGAATGTTATTGGTTGCTCGAAACCTTCTTTGTTCTTCTGGAGGAGTATTGTCGTGATTGTGTGTTTAGAGAAAAATGAGAAAATCAGAAACTCTTTTAGATAATCAGGGCTGGCTAGCACAGGTGCTTCGCCTATAACTTTCTTGATACGTGCAAATGAGGCTTTAGCTTCTGCCGTCCATTTGACTTCGTTGTTATTCTTCAACATATTTGTGATCATTTTCATGATTTCAACAAAATTCGGGATAAATCTCCGCAAAAAAATTATTTTTCCTAAAAATGATTGAATTTCCTTTACATTTCTTGGAATATTTATTGTGTCTATAGATTTGACCCTTTTAGGATCAATTTTAATTCCATCTCGAGACACAATATGTCTCAAGAGTTTACCTTCTTGCATCGCAAAGTGAGATTTCTTGGGATTTAAGGACAAACCAAATTTACGGCATTTCTCGAACATTTGTTGGAGATGTATCAGGTGATCTTCATCGGATTTAGAAAAAATGGTCAGATCATCAAGATAAATTACCATGAATTTATCTCTTTCGCCGATGAAAGCGATATCCATAGCACGCTGGAAGGTAGCACCCGCATTCATTAAACCAAAAGGCATTTTGTCATACATAAATGTGCCCGAAGGGGTGGTGAAGGTTGGTTTTTCTTTATCATTCTCATTGACAACAATCTGATTGTAACCGGGAAACCCGTTGATCATAGACATTCTATTTTCCCCAACCACCTTTTCCAAAACATGATCCATTTTGGGTAGCGGATAATTGTATTTGAGAGAGGATTTATTTAGATTTCTAAAATCTACACACAGTCTGATCTCCCTGCTCTTCTTCCTAACCGAGACTAGGTTGGCTACCCAGTCAGAGTATCTCAGTGGTACAATTATTTTTGCATCCAAAATATTTTTAACTTCCTTTTTGACCACGGGCAATAAAATGGGATTGATTTTCCTGAGTTTCTGTCTAAAAGGTTTAACACCGGGCTTTAAAGGTATCTTGTGTCCGATCACAGTGGTGCCATAAGTTCTCATCTCATCATAATACCAAGTGAACACATCTTTATACTGTTGGAGTAAATCTGCATACTTACCTTTCATCTCAGGAGGAAGATACTTTGATATTTTTACTATTCTAGGCTCCTCCTTGGTCCCTATATCACGATATTCAACTTATTCAGGTTGAGGCTACAAAGTTGATTTTAAGGGCATGTTGTTTTGGTCAAATGGTCTTTCTAGAGGGATTAGTCCTTTAGGGATCTGATTGTTTTTTAATACTAACATGCGATGATTTGCGATATTTTCTTGGAACTCTTGAGGATGCTCCCCCTCTTGCATAATCCAAGTGTGTTCGTTTTGGTTTTCTTGGTCAATGTGAGTTTCAATGAAGTCATCCACCATTTCAAGGAATTTTTCGATCTGTTCGTCATCCTTGAACACCTGCCAATGTTGTATGTTGTTCGATATGGAGGGTCTGTGCCTCACCTCTATGTGATATTTTAGTTTGAAAGTCATAGGAGGTGCAATAGTTGAGGCTTCTTTGGCTAATGAATCGGCTTTTAGGTTTTCTATACGTGGAATGTAATGAACATTTACCGATGAGAAGAAATTTTCCATTAGATCCCAGACACATTTTCTGTAAGATCTTAATCTTGGTTGTTTGGCTTGGTACTGCCAATTTATCTACTTCACAATCAACTCCACATCTCCGTAGACTTCCAAGTTCTTTATGTTTAGCTTCCTGGAAGCTTCTAGTCCCAAGACTAGGGATTCATACTCACATACATTATTTGTCTAGTCTATGTCCCACTGTAGTCTGTAAGAAAAGGGGATAACAAATTCATTTTCAGGTGCTACAAAAATCACTCCTGTGCCTGCTCCTTCACATGATGAAGTGCCATCAAAAAGAATTTTCCAAATTCCAGTGCTATACACATTTTCATCCCTCTTATCTGATTTATTTTCCTCTATATAATTTTCTTCTGTGAAATTATTTACACCATCATCAAAAGATAGAACACAATTCCCTAGGTCTTGATCGGTGACATAAACAGGGTAATTGTTAGGATTTTGTGGATCACTTACTGTATATTCCAACCACGTTTCCCTGTGTAACCAAGTGAACTATCCGCCAAAAACAAGAATCGTGGCGTAGGTCATGTCTAATTGAAGAGATCCCCCAAGCTTGGCTCCCCAATACCTAGATAATAGAAAACCATACTTCAGAGGTATATCAGCGATAACTACATCCATTAGAACACTTTTTACCGGAACCTGGGCAAGAGTTATCACTAAATATTTTATCATCCCATACACTTAACTCTCCTTGAATCAAAAGAATACAGATCCCCATATGGCCTGGTGATTTTGAGACCTAGTCTATCCATAATAGACTTGGGCATCACATTATGTGAGGCCCCAGAATCTAGCATGCAATTATGTAGCAGACGATCATGCACGTTTAGTGTAATGTAGAAGGGGGCGATGATATCCCTGGAACCTTTGAAATGCAGACCAAAAGTTATATTAGGCTTATCATCTTCCAAATTTATCACGTCGGACTGACTTTCTAAATCTAAAAAATTTATCATTTTGGTTATTTTCTTTCAGTACACATGATTCTTTTCCAATTCGACCAGGGGTATTGGTATGTTGATGTTATTTATCTCATTTTCCAGACTGAAGCCTCCCACGAGTTTATCTGTTTCTTTAGTTGAAGCTTTGGTCTCCTTCTTTTCTAACATATTTGTTTGCATTTCTTTATTTTCAGTTAGTTTTGTTTCCAATGTCTGCGTTCCGGCTACCTTAGTTTTCCCATCTTGGATCTCAGCCTCCTTTACTATGGTATTATGTGACTCTACTCCTTTTATTTTGGTATTTTGTATCTCAGCGTCTTTCGGAGTGGGATCATATGTTTTTCCTCTTGGCAGGATTTTCTTTGGTTGAGTAGTCAACACAGACTTATTTTTAGGCCTCAGATTGTACTTATGTTGGAGCTCAGCGATTACAGTATCAACCATACCTTGATAGGTAGAATCATCGGTACTGTTTATGTTTTTATCTTTATTTGATGGTTGTTCTGTGTTCAGAGACTTCTCATAATATTCCTTAGTTAAATGGGGTTGTATACAATCGTCGCCCAAATTTTTTACGTCTTCTTCTAGATCCTCAAACTCTTGCATGTCATTCCCTCCTATAAAATTTTCATTTTTTAAAGGAGTTTGAATTTTTTGGTCTTCATTTTTAATCTGCCTTTGTTGATTTTGAGGATTGGGGTTTCTTCTGAATTCTCTCTTAACGAATGGATATTCTTTGGATTGATCTAGTTCCATCCTTGAAATTTTATTCAATAGCTCTTTTATTATCCTAGCCATATCATCCATTTTATCATCTAAGGACCTCTTAGATCCTGAGGGTCCTGCTTGTTCTCTAAAACGTTTGGTCTCTTTGTTTCTAGTTTATTTTTGGTTTTTAATTTACGAGAATCCATCATGTTCAACTCAATCTCTACAACATCATCTTGCATTCGGGTTAGGTCGGCCCCTCTCCTTTCTCTTAATAATAAAGGCGAAATCAGGTTCGAAAGTTTCTACGAAGGTTACCTTGGCTGCAAGTTGGGATGGTTTAACTTTGAGTGGGATCTTATTATATAATTTGTTAAATATTTGAATGAATTCCATAACAATTTCTGAACTTTTTTTCTTTAAAGATCCAAGCTCAGTCAAATAGTATAAATGATCCTTTCTTTTGCCCCATTGTCTGAGAAAAGATTCTTCTAGAGCGTCATAGGATAATATCGAACCTGCGGGCAAACTTCAAAACTAGGTTCTTACCTATCCTTCAAAATTTTGGACAAATAACCTTGAATACACATCTTCATGTTCGAGACCTAGGATATCTGCGAATTGGTCAAAGAAATTTATATGTTCGACTGCGGTTAGGTCTCCCCTTGTGAACTTAGGTAGATTTTTCATGTAGTTCTCAGGTAGATCATGAAGAGGTACTGGGAGGACCAAAGTAGTGTATCTGGTAGCTACTTTAGCGAAAATCCTAGGGGGTGGGGGTGGCCCTTGCCCCCCCCCTCCTCCTCCTGCAGCAGCCCCACCTCCTCCTCCTCCTGCAACAACCCCACCTCCTCCTCCTCTGACAACCGCCATAGATAGTTTATGAGAGGAAACTAGTACATTTTACAAAGGGTTTTGGAAGATATATAGTGAATCTTTAGCTTCTTTGGGAGAGGAGAAAACCAAAAAAGGGGGGAATGGGATACGGGGACTCGGTTCCTCTGACTTGCAAGAGATGTAAACGGGAGAACCCGTAGGCGTGGAATCTGAGTATATGGTATACTCTTCGATACTTTGTGAGGTCAGGAAATCTAACTGAAGGGATGATGGGATATCAATCGACGCAAGATTTATTGAGGGATTCTCACCTTCATTTGTGCAAGAGGTAGTCGTATGAGTTTCAGATTTAATTTCTGGGAAAACTAGATCTAGGTTTAGGGTTTCGACTTCAATTGTCTTAGCCAACATTTCTTCAAAAAGGTTTTGGATGAAGGCTTCCTATGAAGTTAGTGTTTTAAGCGGAATCTTGACCATAGGCTGCATGTGTTTAGGCTGGTAGGCCGCGGTAATTGGCTTAAGGGAACCTCTCATTTTTAGTATTTTTTCGGGATCGAAAACAGGTGTGGTTTGTTTACCATCTAGGTTTTGTCTGGTGTTCCTTCAACCGGATGCCAGCTTACTTAAGCATGGAGTCACCAAGTGAATAATAAAAACCTAGACTTTAATACTGGTTCACTCTTTGTTCACTATCAAAGAGTAGAAACTTGCAAATGTTGTTCTCCCAGGTAAAATAATTTTGTATATTCAGTCCCCGACAGCGGTACCAAAAATATGTTGTTCCAAAGCTTGTACTTAAGGCTATAAAGTATAGAGTCTAGGCATCCAAAGAGGGTAAATGATAAAAAAAGAAACAAAAAAATATTGGGAAAAGAAGCTATGGCTGATTTATGAGTTGCCTTCGTCTAGCTTCTAGTTGTTCCTGAATGCTTATGTCTTGTTCAATGGCTGCCCTTGAACGCTCGAGTTCAACCCGGGTGGTGACAATTTTTAGGATGGAATCGAAGAGGTTTAAGGCCATACTGGTTTAATCTGTGAGACCGGGTCCAATGTGGGGTTGTCTTGTAACAGGTATAGTCATGGAGGAATGAGGTTTTTAAGGGATTTGTTTCTTTTTAAGTTGTTGTTTCTATTTTAGATTATATGAGACAAAATTCCCCCAATTTTGAATTAATAGCATAACAAAATCAAAGGCCTTTTCCCGTATCTAAGTTAAATCTAAAAACACATGCATGAACGAAAGAAAACATGAAGCTGTTGAACAACGTGAGGCATCAATCAAGGAAGAATCTCACTTTGTGACAGAAGAAGAAAATAGATAAGAAAAACTTTAATGAAGCATGAAATATAGAAATCTAAGTGATTCATAGGTCTTGTACCTACTGATAGTCGATATAGAGGAAAAACTGTAAATGATTAGATGACTAAAATAAATCGATCACCGTAGTAGAGGTTGTACTAAAATGCATCCAAACATTCATCAAAGATATATAAAGGAAATGATGCTAAATGCGAAATAACAGGGGAAACACATAACTCAGTCTTGACAAAATCTAGAGTCTTGCGATTTGTCTTGTATCAGTTTGGGTGAAAAATAAATCTCTCTATTACAATCGACCAAGGAAGGAAACAACCCCTAGTTCATCTTCAAAATGTATATTTATACAAAATTAAAAATCTTCGAATTCTAATCATTCTAAAAAGTTTTGGTTACAAATGAAAAATGAAGTGTTTCATTTCCTTGTCTCTTGTCTTCCTCTAGGTATGGTGTTTCCTTCTCTTTGTTCTCTAGCTCCAAAAATAGGAAGAAATAAGCACCTATTATTTTTCACCTCCTGAAGTCTTCCCTTTCCCCTACTCAATACAACTAACACACCTTTCTATCAATTGGTCTATCAACTTGGAAGGTTCTATCTGGTTGTTTGCCTCGAAGGTGTAACAATTTTACTGTGGCAATCTCTTTCCTACCTATCTGTCTTTTGTGATGATAGAAAATAATTGTAAGTTTGGTTTTATTAACCATTTATCCACTTGGACAATATCGACCTGACTTATCTGGGATAATTCAACTTGTTCTCTTTCCACACTTTGCTTGATATCTAGAAGATGCTTGGCTATGTCGATTTTGCCCAACATTCCAGAACTACTTTCCTTATCGAGGTCTAACAAATTTTTATTTATCAAGCCAAAATTTTCTTCACAAGCATCTCTCATCTCTTTAGCCCTTTTTCTATTCTCGGATATATTATGTTCCCGTGCTTTGAGTAAGATGTTACCTCTGGCTTGCTCTAGAATGGACAATATGGAACTAATGACCATCTCTTCTTTCACTGTTTCTATAATAGCCTCTTGGAAAGCAACCCGGGACACCCCAACTTCTCTTTCTCTCAAAGAGATATCCTTTAGTGCTTGATCTATTGTTTGAAAATGGTTCTAGATGGTTTCTACTTTGGCAAGTATATTTTGTTGGGCTACTTCTACCTTCTTTCATATTTTTGTGGCTTAGGATTAGAAAACCTTTATGTCTATGACTTGGTTTTTGGTAGAATTCAATTTAGATTGTAGCTATTTTATCAACTCATCTTGTTGACTTACCTGTACCTGACTTATTTGTCCCAACTGATGCATTTGCTCGAGATCGTATTTGAGTTTTTCAATTTCGTGTTGATCAACTGCTCTGGCTTGCTCAAAATCCTTGTTTGCCTCATTCCTGGTGTTCGTTTCTATGGTTGCTAGCTGAGTCTGCAATTTGCTAATTAACAGGTTCTGTTGTTTCAACTGTCCATTCAAGGTTCCAACTGAATATTGGTTGGTTGTTGCATACACCCCCGATGTTCCTGCTATCTCATCAGTGAGTTCCTCCTCTTACAAGGTTTCTCCATCCGTTAATATTTTGTATTTTTTAGTTGCTACACCCTCTCTTTGGTATGTTACTTTATTCACTATGACCTTCCTCTTCTTTCTAAAAAAGAAATCGCTAGGAGGCAATTATTCCACGGAGATAGGTGTCAGATCCTCTTTGAATATTATCTTTGCATCGGGGCCCCCCTTTGTGAATTGTAAGGGTGTGATGGATTGAATGGGACTGCCAATTTATTGGAATGATTGTTTCATGGTAGCGTCTATGGTCGACTCCTTTGATGTAAGAGACGGTATGTCACCTACCCCTTTCGAGGATATATTTGCTTGACCTTTGACCTATTTACCCAGTGTAACTACCTCTGGGTTTCCTTCTTCTTGATTGGGGATCTCGGCTTTCTGATACGAGGTCCCAGTTTCCTCAATATTTTCCCGAGTCTCCTATTTGCCAGGGCTTGCGTTCATTGAACCATTGGCCTCTTCTTGTTGTGTACCCATAGGTTTTGAGGTTTTTCCCTGTAAAACTTTGGGGAGGCAACTTCTTTGGTGCTCCTGGAATTCATAGAATTCAATCATATCTCCGGGAAGCATATCTTGAACCTGACTTAATACTTTTGAGTAGGACCTTACTCCCCGGATAATTTCATCATGAGGTGAGTCTTCGTGCTCGAATATTTTTAGACCAAAACTCACCATGTGATTACCCACAACCTTATTAGGGTCATATTTCTTAAACTCGATGTCTACTAATTTCATTTCCTCAAGGGCACTGGCCTCTTCTTTGGCATGGATGAAATATAATAAAGAATATGTACCAATGTGAATGGGGAAGGGTGACCATGCCTTCTTCTGAACTCCTTTGAGCTCTTTGCTTATCCCATCGAGCACAGTTTTCCTGGCGATCTCGCGACATACTAGCTTATATGGAAAGAACAACGACAGAGCATATGGGGGAACAGAGCTACCAAAATCCCTAATGTACAAAAACTCTACTTATATATACTAGTCTGCCACGCTGCATAGGTTGGCCATTTTTTTATCTGAAATCCTAGGAGGGGGATGGTTGAATATAGAGACATGCATTGGCACCATTACCCAGTTGAAAATATCATAGACAAATTATTTGGCTTTATCTTCAAAGAGTTTTGAGTGGTACACATGAATAGGCTCTTCATTGGTTAGAGTCCAGCTCTAGCTCATTAATGGGAAAGGGGTCATGAAGCAACTATCATCCATAATGTAATCAGACATAAAAAATGATGTTTTCCCACTTGCCATTTGTGATCCATATTCTGTAATTCGGCTGGTGAGACTGTCTGACAACAATTTGGCCCAGTCGAAAGAGAATCCCTCATCTACTGTGTGAATGAGGAGTACCCATGGGAGAAAAAGTGAGCGGTGTCCTCCTTCCCATACAGTCTATAGACCATCATCGTAATATACATGAATTGGGGCTCCAACGATGAGATTGAATAAATCCCATTAGAGTCTTCTTTGAATTTCACGGGATGCGAACACCACTTTTTGATTAGGTCGGATAAGCTTTTCCCGAATTGCTCACATTCCTTCTTTTTGAAGCCCTCTAAAAATTTGACATTGTGAGTAAAGTTTGGTGTGGGAGATAATTTGTACATAGCCTGTAGATGCTCTAGCCTGAATGTCCCAATCTCCCTCTTCTTCTCATTGAATATTGTCCTAGTCAGGATATCTGCATGGTCCAGCGCCCATCTGATCATATCATAATAGGGAAAAGCCCGTGGTCTTCCTGCTACCTTGTGTATCTCCGACCGAGCGACAATTTTGTATTTTCTAGATAAGTCATCTTTTTCATCATCACTGGAATCATTTGGACAATTTATCAGCTCGAATTGCAGAACATTGGAGACATGTGTCCATGTTTTGATAGTGTTGATGCTTCTAGGCGAGGTATCGAAAATAATATCTGGACCTTGACCTAAATTTCCACCAATTGTATTGGGCACTTTCCACGGAGCCATGATATAGAACCTTGCAATTAGATCTCCTATCACAGAAAATGAAAACACAAACAAAGGTTATCTCGGTAAACTGGCTCTGTGAAAATTAGAAAGGAATTTTTTTAAAATAATGACAGAAACCCTTGCGCTTTGAGCACTCAAGTCTGTGTGAGTCCTTGCTGACAGAACATTTAGAACATTGAATAGGAATATTTAGCGATAAAACATGATCTTACTATCAATCATTTCACTAACTTTCTTATAAATTCCATAAATGTTTCATAATTCATGACTTGGGAAAATGAAAAAACGTTTAATTCTTTATCCATAGACTGGGCAGGTTAAAATTTATTTAAGTTATTAATTAATCCATTTTAGTCCTTTAATTAAGTGTGTTTATTCTTGAATCCCTTTTCGACGTTTGCCATCTAGGATTATTTTACTCTTAATCTTGAACCATGAACCCCGAAATCGTGATATTATGATTTGGTTGATTAACTGCGATTAGACTTTAAGTTAACCATTATCAATTGAAGAAATTCACGACCTCGGGTATCAGTGTTACAAATGCATTGCTTCGAGGAAAAAACCATTGAGTCGCGAAATTGCGATAATGATTAACTATGGCTTAATTATCATTACTTTAATAATTAACCAGATTTATCTTAAGTTGTTTTCGCAACGTCTGATATCGGGACATTCGTAAGTCTTTCAAGACTTGACTTCCTGAATCGCAAAAGTGCAATGTATTGAATTAGTGATATCCATTGCTTATTATTTTGATGATCATTATTAAACTTAACCACAATATTGCTATTTCGCATATCGGGACATTGAGATTTTTGACATGTTGGATCGTTAGATCTACAAAATCCCGAAACCCGATAATTTAGATTTATAGTTAGCATTTCATTATTTAGAAAATAGGCGGCTCTGCAAGCTTTGATATTTGGAGTATTTGAAAAAATACATGTGTTCCAACAGGATCAATGGATTTCAAAAGAGGAATTCTTTCCTAAGATTTTCAAAGAGAAAGGAGTGCTAGAGAATGTTCAAAGTTGAAGGCCATTCATAGCCTATCAAGCATTCAAAAACTTCCATTTTGTATATAGATTATCTTACCTATCTTTGTTCAAACATCCAAAACCTTCATTATATTAGCTAGGTAGGCATGCTTGCAACTTTTTCGTTTTCACCATCATGAATCTTGCTTATGCAAGTTGTTAAAAAGTTATAAAGTTGAAACTACCATTTTTTTAGATAATTGTGAATAGTAGGGCCTCTACCTATGTGTGTGTAGTTTGAAGTAGATATTTTTCTCCAACCCAATGTTCAAAATGATCATCCCCTACTTATTCCTACTCTTGTTCATTTGAATGTGTATAATATTATTGGGATTCTCCTATTCCAATGGTTGTTTCATTCAATTGAAAGTCCTCCATACCCAGGCATTGAAATCCTTGAATCCTTTACATAAGCCTATTCCTTTCAATTTTGTTCACAAGGATGAATAACATTGTACAATTAGTAGGTATTCTCCCCAATGAAAGGTCCCAATTAGACCTTGCTCTGTTTGGAATAGGGAATATGTTTGGTTTATGGCTTGGCAACTTTTAGATGGTTTTGTTTGGTTTTACCAGTTGTAACCTAGTCTGTCATTCAGGTATTTTCAAATGAAATAAATGAGACATGGATAATCTAATATGAAAAGTGTAAAATGATTCCTAGGCTAATTAACAAAACTAATGAGGTAAACATAACACCAAATATATTACTACCTTGAACCATTATCAAAAAGTTACTTAAGAAAATAAAAGTAGTAATTTAAATAACCAATTGAATTACAAAAAATATTGAAATGAACAACTAACTATAGTATTATGCTTAAGGCTATAGGAAAATAATTTGTGAGATAAACAAAATAGAAAAATTTACTCATACATGAGAAAGGTCTACACTATAAAATAAAATTCTTATACCATTCCAAAACTTAGAAAATTAGCAAAAAAGGTTCCACAAAAACATATTTTAGAACTAAAGACTATCTCCAAATAGCTTTGCTAGTAGTGGCTTATCAATCATTAACATTTCATAGAAAAGTATACAAATATGCACATGAGAAAAGTCTTTTACAATTCAAATTCACATTATTTGTAGAAAAGAGAAATATGCATGTCAATGATGAAAGAATCTCATCCGATGAAGATGATAACAACACAAAAGATGTTCTATTATTCATGGCCATGAATGATCAAGATGAATTGTCAAATAATGAAGACATAAATCATGAAGATTTAGATGATGAAGGGGAACTAATATGTGCTCTACATGAACTGAAGAAACTCGTAATGAAGAATCCACCACTCAAGGAACACTTAAAAAGGTTTTGTATGAGACGAATGGTGAAACTGATATTATTAGTCCAAAAATACAACTAGAGGAGGGCTAGAAAAATTGACCAAGTTTTGACAAATAAGCTTAAGGAAATGTAAGACATTTGTTATATGAAAGAATTTGAAATTGTACATCTAAGAAAGGAGCTAAATAAGATAGTTACACAGTTGAATACAAATTTGAAGTTTGAAAATAGTTCGACAGTCCTAAAAGATATTCGTAGTATCCAAAGATGAGTGCTTGAAAAAACTGGTCGTGGTTATGACAGTAGTCAGAAAAATAACGATGTATCATGTGATACCAGAAAAAGAAGGAACTTAATCAAAACTATGCTAATGTTCTTAAGGGTTTCAACTGCAGTGGAAAAAATTCTAAAAATGTAGAATACAATAGGAAGAATAAAGATGTTTAGAAGAAACCTACTCCTTTCTACAACATAAATGAATTCAAAGAGATAGTTCAACCAATAAGGTATCAAAATCTATTTCTTGGTTACTGTTTCCATTGTCAAAATTTTGGCATAAAGCCATTAATTGTAGAGCCAATGAAAGAAATATATATGCATACAAGAATCCCAAGAACATTTGTTTGAGAAAAAATATCAAAACATCTCAGGGGTTTTCTAACATAAATTATAACTCATTTTCTCCATCGATGAACTTCTACCTTGAATGTTATAAGTGTAATAAATTTGTTCATAAAGAACATGAATGTAGAAGCAAGCTGGAACCCACCAAGAAAAACATGAAAGAAATATTCCTAGCTAAACATAAGGAAGAAAACATAAGTGTGTGGGGAATAAAATTAGATCAGCAAGAGAAGGAAGAAAACAACCTAGCCCTACATGCACAAAGAAAAACAAATTGTTGGTATGTTGACAATGGATGTTCTAAACACATGGCACAAAATCAAAGTAGGTTCTTAGTTCTTAAAATGGAAAAAAGGAGGCAATGTCGCCTTTGGAAATGATATTTCTGCAAAAATAATTGGAAAAGGAGAAATCAACCTTGGAACTGAGAAATCCAAAGAAGAAAATGTGTTGTTGATAGAAGACATAAAGCACCAATCATATTAGTGTTTTTCAAATGTGTGGCCAAGGACATATTCTAGAATTTGACTCTAAAAAATGTGAAATAAGAAATAAAAAATCGAGAAGACTGGTTGCTACAACGCTCAGATATCCTAACAACATATACATTTTGGATGCAATAAGAGGAGAGAAATGTTGCATGGGATAAATTGATAAAATTTGGCTATGGAATAGAAGAATATGACATATCCACTTTGATAATTTGGTAAGAATAATCAAGGGACAGATTGTAAGAGATATGCCACCAATTATAAAACCCTTAGATCTTATTTGCAAGCACTGCCAACATGGAAATCAGACCAGAGTCACTTTCAAGACAAAGGACCATTCAACCTCAAAGCACCTACAGTTAATTCATACTAACCTTTGTGGGACAACCAGAACTAAGAGTTTGTAAGGTGAGCATTATTTTATATTATCCATTGATGATTATACTAGAATGACATGGGTTGGTTTTATGAAGGAAAAACCATAAACATTTGACAAATTTAAGGTGTTTAAGGAAATGGTTGAAATTGAAAATGATATTAAAATCTAGTGCTTACATTTAGACAATGGAGGTGAGTTTACCTCAATTGACTTTGAAATTTTTTGTGAGAAGCATTGATCCGATAAGATCTTTTACACGACTATGGTTGAGTTATCAAACATGTTTTGATTAACCAATTAGGAAGATTAAAGAAAGAGGAATATGTTATAGAAGAAATATAGCAGCCATATGAACATGTATAGAACTGAAATAAAGAATAAAACGACAACAAACCATAACACCAATGTTATAATAGAGTTCAACAATCTCGCCTACGTCTCCAGGCCATGTCTTAGTGGGATTTGATTATTTTTTTTCTAAGCTTTACAAGTACACCATGATAGTGAAAAAATGTTACAACAATGAGTTAGTCATGTTCTACCAGATCTCATGAACCGATCAAAACTGACGGCACCCAAATATGATGAACGAGGCTCCCATAAATGGTCTGCAAAGGTGTGCTTACTCAATAGCTTCCCTGTATGAAAATGGCTTTGGCTCAACAATACGAAAACATAAAATTGTTATGAACCTCCTTCCCATGGCCTCAATAAGGCATGGTTTATATAGATCTAAATTTGGTTACCATCTCCCAACTTCCTCCCAATATCTAGCCTCAAAAAGGGCCCAATATTCCCCAATATTGACCAAAAATCTCCAATATCAATTGAATAAATCAAATAAATCACTATAATATAGTGAAAAATCCCACTTTTCACATATATTGGGGCTAATCCCCCTCTCGCTTGGAACACACCCTTAAAATACAGTCACATGGCTCATATGGCCAAGCGCCAGCCCCCTAAGGGTTGTGTGTTGGCCCCTCTTATGTTAATACTTGGTCGCATGCATTATCGGTGGATCCTCGAATCCATGGGCTAATCCCCATTCCTATGCACAATGAATCAAAATGTGGGTCATATGCCTTTTCCCATGCGATCGAGGACAGTTCCATACCTATCTGCGCCAGCATTTTAGTGGAGTGGTCACATCGTTTGTGGTCGTATGTAGAATAGTCGCATTGTCGAGGGATGGGGAGAGGCCCCAACCCTTTTTTGCCCAGAATTACCCAATACACAAGCATAAATATATTTTATGTCGATTGTATAACAAGCACTACCCACGGGCGAGCTGTCTAGCCCAACCCCCCAAGTCTTTCGCTCGATGGAGAGGTCTCATGTTAGATTCCCAGTGGTGACCCAACACAATTTTGCAAAGGCCAACTCAGCCAATACCTGGGTGCCACGTGGCATCCCATGTCTGGGCCATGTGGCACCACACCATTAGTCAATTTCTAAGCCATGTGTCAACCACCGATTCATCCATGTGCCTGCCACATAATTCTGCCACCATACCTACCACTAGACCTGTGACTGTCACATGTCGTACGGACATGCCATGTGTCAATCACTGATTGGAATACATATGCCACTTGTATTCGCTGTCAGCTACGTATTGTTATCGGATTAATTGGTAGGTGCGGACACTAGCAGATCTCCCTAGATCCACATAGATCTAGAGCAAAACACACCAGAACATGACGCTTTCCTTAAGTTTTAGATATTGAATTTACTAACTAAAGAGGGATGAGTGACATACAGTTTAAATGTCGCTTCTTCTCGCCATCGCCATCCTAGTTCCATTCCAATTCTCATACAATGATGATCCTACAAAAGAACGCAACCAACCAAAGTGATAGCAATATCATAAACTCAATATAAACCTATGTATGTGATGAAGGAATCATACAATAAAACACAAGCAGCTTTATAGGAAAGAATCATATTACTGTATCATATTAAATGTGAAAGAGAGATTACAACCATGGCCTTGATGTCGTAAGGTCCCTTCCAACTATCCTTCGTTCCCCACACACTTTCACTCCAAGAATTCTGAGAGCACAGATCCGATAATATTCACAATCTATCTTGACAAAGTGGCTCAATCCAATCCAAGCTAATCCCAAAAGCTCCAAAGCTAACCAAAGCTAACTTTCTCCATGAGAACTCCTCTCCTTTTATAAGTTGAAGATGATAAGGTGAGGAGGTTAGGATTATCCCACTAAATCATGAAACTGAGTAAGATCCAAACCATTCAGATGCCACCTCACCATAGAAGTTTCTCCTTCTAGAAGATTCGAGAAAACACTTGTTTTTCCCATGTGTAGGCATTCTTGCACCCTGCCTATAGAGAAACCTGTGAACATATCACACCCTAGCTATGGTGAAACCTATGAGAATCAAGCATTCTCGCACCCTGCCTATATAGCAACCTGCGAACTTCCTTTTTTACAGGGTTTTTACAAGGGAAAATGCAACTTTTTTTCTCAGGAAAAGTCCTTCTCTCTTCTTCCTCCGGGAACTCATGCTACTGACCCATCTGAAGGCAACAGATAGGTTTACATCATTAACAGTCATAGGGATGAAGAAAATAATATGTAACAGAGAGCCCCTCAATGTATGAAGTTAGAACAGAGTGATAGTTGAAATACTTTGTCAAGTGTGTGTAGGGAACAAGGAACAGTCAGTCAGAAACCTGCCAACAAACAAGGAAATACAGTACAATAATATATCATCACTGAGGTAGGCATTCCCATACTCAGAATAAAAATGAATCAAAGCATAAATGTCGACATGCGAAGATCCATGTCAAGTAAGACAGGTCATGGCCACCAAACATACACTGTGGATCCATGCCGATATGACTCAAATCTGAACATAGCCACCAAAAATACATTGTGGATCTATGTG
>ML783689.1:330355-348529 GCA_009831015.1 Picea engelmannii
AACTTTTCATAATTTAAGACCAAAAAATGCCAAGAATCATGCAATTTCGCTACTTCAAATGCAAGGATGCCCCCAATCTAATATAAAGCAAGAAATTAAATCTTTTTGTTTCAAAAATTTCATTAAAATAAATAATGAACTTTCTTAAAACAAAGAAACCCAAACTAAAAGTTTTCTTTTAAAGTGAACTATTCAGAAGAAATCTGATCTTTCCCCAAACAATTCTAAAGAAAACACACGCTTTGTAATTGAAAGCCACTCAATGCAAGAGAGTAATCCTTCAAAACCAAACAAAGAAAATATGGCTAAAAGAAACTCAAAGAATGTCAAGCAGACTGTAAACAGATCAATATAGGCTCCAAAAGTTCAATCCAGCTGTTCAAAGCAAAAATGGGCATCAAAAAATGACAAGACCCAATCCAAAAATTTGTACAAACAAGTTTGCAGGCTGGCAGTGTATTATAGTGCGAGAATCAAAGATTCTCACAGGATGAACAAATGTTGACTACGAGGGGTTCATACTGGACTTAACACCAGGGTGCGAACTCAGGTGTTTCTCGCAGGCCACTAAAGGGTACAGTGCGAGAATGCCTGTAAACAAGCGAAAATTTTTAAAAGGGCTAAATTTGAGTGAACTTTCAGATCCAGAGAGTCTGGATGGATCTCCCACAGACTCAGAGACTAGAAAACAAGCGATCAAAGCAAGGGAAACTAGAATAACTAGGAAACAATCCATTCCCCAATGGAGTTGCCAATTTTGTTATCGGATTAATCGGTAGGTGCAGACACTAACAGATCTACCTAGATCCACCTAGATCTAGAACAAAACACACCAGGACATGACACTTTCCTTAAGTTTTAGATATTGAATTTACTATCTAAAGAGGGATGAGTGACGTACCTTTTAAATGTCGCTTCCTCTCGCCATCGCCATCCTAGCTCCATTCCAATGCTCATACAATGATGATTTTGCAAAAGAACGCAACCAACCAAAGTGATAGCAATAGCATAAACTCAATATAAACCTATGTATGTGATCAAGGAATCATACAATAAAACACAACAAGCTTTATAGGAAAGAATCATATTACTGTATCATATTAAATGTGAAAGAGAGATTACAACCACGGCCTTGATGTCATAAGGTCCCTTCCAATTGTCGTTCATTCCCCACACACTTTCACTCCAAGAATTCTGAGAGCACAGATCTGATAGTATTCACAATCTATCTTGACAAAGTGGCTCAATCCAATCCAAGCTAATCCCAAAAGCTCCAAATCTAACCAAAGCTAACTTTCTCCATGAGAACTCCTCTCCTTTTATAAATTGAAGAGGATAAGGTGAGGAGGTTAGGATGATCTCACTAAATCATGAAAGTGAGTAAGATACAAACCATTCGGATGCCACCCCACCATAGAAGTTTCTCCTTCTAGAAGATTCGAGAAAATGCATGTTTTTCCCACGTGTAGGCATTCTCGCACCCTGCCTATAGAGAAACCGGTGAACATCTCGCACCCTAGCTATGGTGCAACCTGTGAGAATCAAGCATTCTCAC
Source organism: Picea engelmannii (assembly GCA_009831015.1). Taxonomy (NCBI): domain Eukaryota; kingdom Viridiplantae; phylum Streptophyta; class Pinopsida; order Pinales; family Pinaceae; genus Picea; species Picea engelmannii. Next base: position 331,911 of record ML783689.1, read on the forward strand.
ACCCTGCCTATATAGCAACCTGCGAACTTCCTTTTTTACAGGGTTTTTACAAGGGAAAATGCAACTTCTTTTCTCAAGAAAAGTCCTTCTCTCTTCTTCCTTCAGGAACTCATGCTACTGACCCCTCTGAAGGCAACAAATAGGTTTACATCATTAACATTCATAGGGATGAAAAAAATAATGTGTAACACATACCCTTCCATGTTTCTCTATATGGACATGCCACGTTTAGTCATATGAATGTGCCACATGTCACCCTTACAATGGTGACACATGTCACTTCTCAGTTGGTCCACCTGTACATGTCCACGTCATCGTCTGTATGACTAGTTAGCCTGCCACATGTCATCTCTAGGAGATGCCCACTTTTCTTTCCCAAGTCAATTGTACGACCGTACGACCTATACAGTCAACTACCACGTGGCACTGTACAGACTTTACAGTCAACATTTTTTGCATGTTTGGAAAAATGAACAAATCACCATAACTTGAGCATATGATGTATGTTTGATTTTGTTCAAGTTGCGTCAGGTTCATATCAACGAGGCCTAAGCACACGTCCGTTTTGAATCCATTCTAAGAACTTTTATTTTTAGGCCTCTTTGAGCCCCATCAAGTTCCTGGATCCAATTCTAGATCACACCTCCCCACTAAAGGACCTTTTGGTCCCAAAAAGGTTACATAAATGGACTTTGACTGATTACATACTCATAAGGATGAAAACAAAACACGATGTTGTACAAAAATGATGTTATAACAGGTCATCATTTCAACATGTGTGATTACATTAATGGAATCAAAATACAATGAAGTTGTGACATCCACTTCTAGAAAAACCAGGTGGTTGGTTTATTTCCTTCATCGTGTTCCTCTTGCTTCACTGGTAATACTTCTTCCTTCATGAGTACATGTACAATCCTTTTGTCCTTCCTTGGACGAAGCTCCAGATTAAGCTTCCAACAACTAGCCTTTTGATGTCCACTACTGTTGCAATAAGTGCATTGAGTTTTTGGCATCCAGACCTATTTACCCTTATCTTTCTTCCATTTTGGATTTGAATCTTTATGTCTTGTTTACTTCCTAGTCAACATAGGTTTTCTATACAAAGTTTGTCTCTTACAACACTTGGAAACAAAATGCTTGGGTGAATGAAAAAATGTACATGGATAAAGATTCCACAAGTTCCAGATTACTTGATTATGCTTATTATAATAAAAAGGAGAATTGGAAAAAACATTACCATTATACCTTCCATGTTGATATTCACTTTGTTTTGGAGATGACTTGCATTCACTATCACAATCCTGGACTGATATGCCATTACCTTTCGTGAAGTGTTCTTTCAATGTCTTAAGCTAGCCATGTGAAGCATTACTTGGTCTCGAAGTTTTGGAACCCATCTTGGAGAATGCTCCAATCTCCTCTTCACCATATACCAATCCTAAATATCGAGGCCTTTCCACAACCTCAATGGGATTAATGATACCTTTTCCCTCAATTCCAAGGCCCTTTCCTTCATAACCCATCTTGGTTAGCAATATCAAACCTATACCTCTTGTATGTTTTTCAAATGCACCAAAACCATCTTGATGGGAACAAGGATAATTTGATGAATGACCTTCACTACATACCTCCTAGTTGTTTTCTGAAACATATGTAGAAGGCACTTCCTTCAATCCTTCTTTGTATTTGTTTTTCTTTTAATCTTTCTCTTGAACTGATATCTTTCATTCCAAGTAGTTTTCATACAACACTTTCACCATCTCATCCATGGAAAACACCGAATTTATGAATTCCCTCTCATCATGAAAAAGTCCTCCCATAGATGCCATTTTCTCCCTTGAGATGAGCTCTTCCTTGGTTAACATGCAAACTCAAATTCCTAATGTCAACTAGCTTTGATACCACTTGATCCGATAAGATATTTTACACGACTATGGTTGAGTTATTAAGCATGTTTTGATTAACTAATGAGGAAGCTTAAAGAAAGAGGAAGAAGTTATAGAAGAAATATAACAGCCATAAGAACATGTACATAACTGAAATAAAGCATAAAACAACAACAAACCATAACACCAATGTGATAACAGAGTTCGACAATCTCACCTACGTCTTTGGGCCTTGTCTCAGTGGGATTTTCTTATTTCTGTTTGAAGCTTTACAACTACACCATGATAGTGACAAAAGGTTACAACAATGATTTGGTCATGTTCTACCAGATCTCATGAACCCATAAAAACTGACGACACCCAAATTGAATGAACAAGGCTCCCAGAAATAGTCTGCAAAGGTGCGCTTCCTTAATAGCTTCCCTGCATGACAATGGCTTTGGCTCAACAATCCGATAGCATAAACTTGTTCTGAACCTCTTTACCATGGCCTAGAGAAGGCCCGATTTATATATATCTAAAGTTGGTTACCATCTCCCAACTTCCTCCCAAGATTTGGCCTCAAAAAGGGCCTAATATCCCCCAATATTGGCCAAAACTCTCCAATATCAGTTGAATAAATCAAATAAATCACTATAATATAGTGAAAAAACCCAATTTTCACATATATTGGGGCTAAGCCCCCTCTGTCTTGGCGTGCGCCCTTAAAATATAGTCACATGGCTCATATGGCCAAATGCCAACCACCTAGGGGCTGCGTGTTGGCCCCTCTTATGTTAACACTTGATCGCATGCATTATCGATGGATCCTTGAATCCACAGGCTAATCCCCATTCCTCCATGCCATGAATCAACACCCAGGTCATATGCCTTTTCCTATGCAACCGAGGTCAATTCCATACCTATTTGCGCCAACATTTTAGTGGAGTGGTCACATCGTTTGTGGTCGTATGTAGAATAGTCACATTGTCGAGGGTTGGGGCTAGGCCCTAGCCCTTTTTTGCCTGAACTTACCCAATACTCAAACATAAATATATTTTATGCCCATTGTATAAGAAGCACTACTTGCGGGCGGGCTGGCTAGCCCAACCCCGCCAAGTCTTTTGCTCGGTGGAGAGGTCTCTTGCTCGATTCTCGATGGTGACCCAACATAATTTTGCAAAGGCCAACTCAACCAATACATGGGTGCCACATGGCAGCCCATGTATGGTCCATGTGGCACCATGCGATTTGTCAATTTTCGAGCCACGTGTAAATAGTCGATTCTTCGACGTGCCTGCCACCATACATAGGTACTGGATTGTGACTACCATGTGTCATACAGATGTGCCACATCACCCATATGAATGTGACATGTGTCAAGTACTGATTGGACCAGCTCTGCCACCTGTCTGCCATGTCAACGTTGTACCCTACCATGTGTCTCCATACGGATGTGCCACGTTTCGATGTACGGATGTGCCACGTGTCACTCTTGTAGTTCTAACACGTGTCACTTTTTGGTTGGTCCACCTGTACATATCCACATCACCATCCGTACGCCCAGTCAGCATGCCATGTGTCATCTATAAGAGCTTCCAACTGTTGTTTTCCATGTCAGTTTTATGGTCATACAACCTGTACAATTAGCTTCCATGTGGCACCGTATGGATTGCATGGACTGTACAATCAACATTTTTTGCCTATTTGGAAAAATGAACAGATCTCCATAACTTGAGCATGACGTCCATTTGATCCCATTCAAGTTGCATTGGGTTCATATTGACGAGGCCTATGCACATGTCTGTTTTGAAGCCATTGTGATAAATTTTACTTTTAGGCCTCTCTGAGCCCCATCAAGCTCATGGATCCAATTTTGGATCAAGCATGGAATCAAAAGACAGTTCACAATAACTAGAACACCATAGCACAATGGTGTTTCATAGAGAAAAAATAGAACTGTATAAGAGATGGCTAGGACCATGTTGAATGACTCCAAAGTGTCTGAATTTTTTTGGAAAGAAGTGGTACATATTGTTGTTCATATCCTAAATAGAGGACTAATTATATCAAATAGTGATAAAACATCATATGAGTTATGGAAAGGTAGACCTGCAACAATAAATTACTTTAAGGTATTTGGAAGCAAGTGTTACATAAAAATAAATGAAGTAAATTTGGGAAAATTTGATTCCAGAACAGATGAAGGAATTTTTCTAGGATACTCATTTGATAGTGAGGCCTACATATGCTACAATTTAAGGCTAGACAATATAGTGATGAGTGAAAATGTAAAAGTAGATGACGAAAGGTCACATCAATCAAATCAAAATTCCAATGAAACAAAATGTAGAAGAGAAGATGAATATTTGGAAGAAGAGGAACATGAAGAAGAACAAATAAAGGAAGAACAACAAGAAGTAAAACCGCAAGGGGAGGTCCATCGAAAAGATGAAGAACATGATATAGAAAGAAGAGACACTAGAATACCTTCAAGGTATGTACAAAAGAATCATCCTGAAAGTCAAATTCTTGGAAGTAAAAGTGAAGGACCTCAGACAAGGAGAAGAATAAACAGTTTTCCTGAGAAAGTTAATTTTTCCCTACTATCCAAAGTAGATCCTAACATCTTTGAAGAAGTAAGAAAATATGAGCATTTGGTTAATTCCATGAATGAATAATTGGACCAAAATGAAAAGAATCAAACCTAGGAACTTGTTCCTAGACCCAAGAATAAGAATGTAATAGGAACTAAATGGGTCTTTAGGAATAAACATAATGAGAATGGATATGTAGTAAGAAACAAAGAAATATTGGTATGCAAAGGATATGCTCAAATTGATGGAATTGACTTTGAAGAAACATTTTCCCCTATAGAAAGAATGGATTCTATTAGAATTTTTTTGAAATTTTCTTGCCACAAAGAATTCAAAATTTATCAGATGGACATCAAGTCTGCATTCCTAAATGGAAATATAGAAGAAGAAGTATATATTGAGTAACCTGAAGGATTCCAATAATGAGAGGATAGAGATTATGTATGAAAACTCAAGAAATATCTCTATTGGTTAAAACAATCTCCTAGATATTGGTACTCAAGATTGGATAAGCATCTACAACATAAATTATTTAAAGAGGAATTGTAGACAACAACATCTACATCAAACTAGAAGATAAGAAAATGATAATTATTGTTGTTTATTTGGATGATACAATTTTTGGAAGTAGCACTGACAAATTGAGTAAAAGGTTTGTTGAAGAAATGCATAAGGAGTTTGAAAGGTCAATACTTGGATAATTATCATTTTTCTTAGGACTGCAAAATTCTCAATCTAGAAAAGGCATCTTCATATCCCAAACAAAATACATCAAGGATATGATCAATAAATTCAAAATGGAAAACTACAATCCAATGAGTACACCCATAATTACAGGAAGCAAGTTAAGAAAAGATGATGAATCCATGGAAGCAAACAGAAAATTGTACAAATCTATGATTGGAAGATTTTTGTATGTGACATTCTCAAGACCATATGTCATGCAGGAAGTTGGAGTTGTTGCAAGATTTCAATTTGGATGAAAGGAAACTCATGTACAACCAATTAAGAGAATTTTCATATATTTGAAGGGTACTTTGGATTATAGATTATGGTATCCAAAAGGTGGATAATTTACATTAACAACATAAAATGATTCTTATTGGGTAGGCCATATAGATGACTGAAAAAACACAAGTGGATGTGTGTTCTTGTTAGGAAATTGCTTGGTGTCTTGGTTGAGTAAAAAGAAATCATAAATCTCTCTATCTACTAGAGAAGCAAAATATATTGCAGCAGTCACTTGTTGTGCACAAGTCCTTTGGATGAAGCAAACATTACAAGATATTTAGGTTGAATACAAGAAAATAATTCCCATATTATGTGATAATACCTTTGCAATAATAATTTCAAATAACTCTATGATGCATTAAAAAAAAACACATAGCTATCAAATACCATTTTCTAAGAGAACAGGTTGTCAACCTTGTTGTTAAATTGGATTATGCGACTACAAAAGAACATATTGTCGATATATTTACTAAACTTCTTCCTAGATAATCTTTCGAGTATCTCAGACATAAATTAGGGGTGGTTTCTATGCCATGCAATCACTAAGATCTCATGAAAATATGCCCAAGAGGAACTAAAATATGCGAGAAGGGCACATGCTCAGGGGGAGAAACAAAGAAAGTTGTTTGACTATGGAAACAAAGAATACATAGTACTTTGTCAAGGGGAGAATATCCCTATTTCATTGATGTCAAAGGGGGAGAGTACAAATAAATGAGGATATTTACAAGAAGTATAGGAGTGTCAAGATAACTAAGTGTTTCCATCAATGACAAAGGGGGAGATTGTTGAAAATGTGTTACCATTGATGTCAAAAGGAGACAGTTTATTATATGTCTTCAAGCATTGATCAACCTCTGTGAATGAATATTATGGATAAGTCTCTATACAAGAAATCAAAGAATAGAGATATGACATACAATAATAAATGAATTTGGAAGTACATATTGCGAAAAGAGAATGGTCACCATTCAATGTTTATTATGTAACAAGTTATGAGTGTTGTGCAACTGAGCGGGGGGGGGGTGAATCAATTGTTACTATGCTTAAACAATTTTTCTTATTTTAAACTCTTTACACATCATTTAATGACAGTCACAATAATGCAGGGAAGTAAGCAATAGAACATTCAACATCAATCACACAAATGGATACACAGAGACAAATATTTCCCGAGGAAACCCATATAGGGTAAAAACCTCTTCTTCTTTATATGATAAGTAATCTTTACATTCGTTACATTATCATACATATGAGCACCAACTCATAATGAGGCTACAACCTCTGTTTTGCAAGCAACAACTTGCTGAAAGCACCAACTCTCTAGATTCTCTAGCACCAACTAGAAGGAAGCACCAACTCCCTGGTTTCTCTAACACACACTAGAAGGAAGCACCAACTCACTAAGTGTTATAGCACCAACTAGATGGAAGCACCAACTTCCAGTCACATAGGCACCAACCTGTATAACGGAGAATAACAGTTCTCCCTTGCACCACCCTGCCACCCTAGTTTCTCTGGCTGCAACCAGATGGAAGCTACAACTCCCTGTGTTCAAGCACCCACTTGAACCTCTGAAGACAATAGTCCTCCCTAGCACCTCCCTACCACCCTGAAATATAAATCTTTTCTATTAATACTTATTACAGTGATATAAATTTCTTCAATGGCTTACTGGTCTCATGATTGTTCTACTACACTGTGCTGCTTTGTCTGCATCAGTGTCTTCTGCACACTCCTTGTGCTTTTTGTTCTTTTGCCTTTTATTCTCTTTGCACCATGTCCCTTCAATGCACCATTCCCCTTCTGTGCATTTCTACTGCTGCGCTCTTCCTCCTTCTTCACACCTCAATCACACCCAACATCAACCACACCGATCTCTTCTTTGTTCTACATTCTTATAGTCTCTGTGCTCCTTGTGCATGCAATATGCACCAAGCTCCTACATTCTCTCCCCCTACTATTGTTCTCCACATCAGGGTATTTTCTCGCACTTCCCTCTCCCCCACTTTTTTTTTTCCCTCCAGCCTCAACTACCTCTTTCTGTTATGTATCTCCTCCTCATGTTGAGTACTCTACTTGATCATCATTGCAACTCTTCAGCTTCTCTAGCGATTCAACCCATGCGTCCAACATCATTGGGTGTTATGATGAGATTTCTCAGCCTATCTGGAAGTTGAGACTCTTCATCTTCTCTATCATAGTTGAGCTAATCCTCTCTGTTGCAGTTACAAAATTCAACGTTCATCCATCTATCAATCGCCTCTAAGAATAGTCTTAAATCACTGGAAGATGCCTCGAGCCTCTTCATCTTCTCTAGAAATCATACTGAGGCCTCTTCAATTCCTCTGGCAGAAACCATCAGTCGTTTCTAGTAGTTACACTGTGAAGTGCAACAGTAGCCCTCCGATCATATTCAAGTTCACCTGCACCATTGGATGGATTTCATAGGGTCTTGCGTTTAATTCACCGTTTCGCATTTCAGGATTCCCGTGGTTAATATTTCTTTACGCTTCATGTATTGATCCTCGAAACTCTGAAATTGAGCTTGGTTGCACTAGCTCCTTCCTCCATCTTCCGTCGATGTGACCAATGGCTGTGACCACAGGCTAAGCCAAAACGTGTTTCACATTTCAACAATCCTGTTGTGAGGCATCTCGACTCTCCAAGTTGCAATCTCTGAAACTCTGAAAAAGGAGCTTAGCTAGACTAGCTTCGATCATTTCGACATTTCGTATTTTGACATTTCGTGATTTTGCATGTCGCAAATTCCTGTTGTGAGGCATCTCGACTCTCCAAGTCACGATCCTCGAAAATCTGAAAAAGGAGCTTAACTCTTTGAACTCTTCTCTACAGCTCTTCGATAATGTGACCACCAGCTGTGACCACAACCTTATTCAAAAAATGCATTTCACAATTTTGTGTTTCTGCACATCGAGACTCCTATGATGAAGAGTCTCGGGTCTTGATTCCTCCATCTCCCGATATCCGAAACTATTCTCCTGCTTTCAGGATTTTGACGTTTTTCATTTCGCGATTCCGGGACTCTTGATGATGAAGAGTCTTGACTCTTCCAACTCCCGGTATCTGAAACTATCCTCCTTCTTCTGGGATTTCGGTGTTTCACATTTCACGATTCTGGGACTCTTGATGATGAAGAGTCTTGACTCTTCCAACTCCCGGTATCTGAAACTCTGAAATGGAGTTATTTCCCAGTCTACGAAACTCTTCATTTATGTGCCTATTTCAGGATTTTGACATTTCACATTTCGTCGTTTCGACATTTCAGCACTCCTGTGGTGAAGTGTTTCGACACTTCAACTCCCGGTATCTGGGACTCCGAAATGGAGTTATTTCCTGGTCTGCAAAAATCTTGTTGATGTGCCTCTTTTAGGATTTCGGGATTTCGGATTTCGCAACTCCGGGATTCCTGTGTTGAAGAGTCTCAACTCTTGACTTCTCAATCTCCCGGTATCCAAAACTTTGAAATGGGGTTGGATCAATGTATTCCAGCATTTTGCATTTCATCATTTCGACATTCTTGTTGTGATTTGCTTCCTTGACTCCTCCAATGCCCAGTATCCGAAACTCTGAAATGGAGTTTACGCTTCTGATCTTTCCATGCAATTATCCTTGTGCTATTGATCTTCCTTGCCTGCCTGTTTTCCATCAAATAAACAAGCACACTCTTGCACTCTTTGTGCACCTCTGCACTATCTCTTCTGAGCTTACGTTGTCCCTGTTTTTCCATCGTTGCATACTCTGATATTTCCATCAATGACAAGCATACCTGCCTGTAAACATGCCAACAATGAGGAGGTAAAGAGATCTGGAGCAGAGCGATATCAATTTGAAAGAACATCCCATGGAACAATTTCTGTTGCAAGCAATCTACAGAGGATTGAAGAAATGGTGAAGTTGATATATCCCACATTCATTGGGAAATTTTGATCAAAATATTTTATAATGAAAAGGAATTATCTCTTAGTTTGAATGGAAGTGAGTGTAAGAGAAATGAAACCTTACGTAAAGGATTAACTTTTGAGTGATTATATCCTGACCATTTATCCCCAGAGATCAATGGTTAATATTGAGGATTGAGGCTTGCGGTGGGAACTCAAAAAATGTCTAATTATCAATACTTTGAAGAGATGGTGAGTAAGGCGGTGAATCAGAAGTATGTGCAGAGAAGTGAAATATTCTTATTCCCTCACGGACCCATGGTGAAATATTAGAAAAATGGTTAAGTATCAAGAATATGACAAATGTTTGATGTCTCAAGAAATGACTAAGTATGAAGATTGAATTGGTTGGATGGAAAAAGATACAAAAATAAGGGAAACGTTGTAGTCCTGCGACCCACAGTGAAATATAAAAAAAGTGACTAAGTGTTGAGATATTGTGGAGCAATGGAGGTATGTAAAGAAATGGGCGTGAACCCACAAGAATAAGAAGAAAAATCAACTAAGTATGGAGAGATGAACGGATGTGTTGAAATATTGAAACATGACTAAGTATGGAGAATCGGTCGAACAAATGTGAATATGATGGAGAATTGGAGGTATGAGAAAAGGTGTTGCAAAACCATGGTGAAACCTCAAAGAATTGGGTAAATATGAATATAACATATCAATGGTTGTGTCTAGTAAGATATCTGATCCAACATCCCAGAATATTTCCACATGTCACAAATCATATAGTCCATGAGGTAGCCACATGTCAGAGATCCTACGACCTAGAAAATTACCACGTGTCACAGATTAGATAGTCCAAAAGACCCACAGTGAAAGGTTTGGAAATGTGTCTAAGTGTGGGTAAAGAATGAGTGCATCGGAACTTGGGAGTGAAATTTGGACATCACAGAGGTATGAAGAGATGTGTCTTAGATCGCAAACCCACGACAAGTCTTCAATAAATTGTCTAATTTTTGGTAAAGGATAGATCGTCTGTCGAGATTAAATGGAGGTCCATATTAAATGGTGGTTGGATGTTGTGGTTACATATGGTCTCGATATGCTAAGAAGATCGATGGTCGAGATAAGATGAAGGATATATTGAATGATAAATGAGCATTGAGGGTGTGTTATGCATTTTGATGGTCAATAAAGTAAATCTACGAATGATATTGAATCTAGGAACATATTCGAATGTAGTTGTGCATCGAGATCATTATTTGAACAAATAAAGGGTGGAAAATAAGGGGTTTGGACAGGTCGTTGAAGCCTGGTTTTATGGAGATCTATAACCAAGACCTTATTATTTGAATATGTGGACAAATAGTTGGGTAGATACTTTTGTATAAATATCTATGCTCTCAAAGAGTTTGGATGAGCAGGGGTAAAAATATGTAACGAAGATTATGAATTTCATGCAACTGAAGGTGAGAAGGGTATCAGTAAGAATAAAATAAGAATGTTTTTGGGTGGTTGGGTGGTGCAAGGCAGTTTAATTGGAAGCAAATTTATTTCAGGGTGGAACGTTGCTGCAAGGCAGAGGATTGGTGTCCTAAATGTTCTTAAAAGGTTGCTTCCTGGAAATTTGGTGCTTGTAGACTATAAGTAGGTGCTTATAGTGAGGATTGGTGTCCTCAACAGATCAATAGGTTGGTTCCTGGAATATTGGTTTTTGTACACTGTAAGTTGGTGGTTACAGTGAGGATTCGTGTCCTTAATAGATCAACAGGTTGGTGCCTATAAAGTTGGTGCTTGAAAATTTGTAAGTGGGTGCTTACTATAGGGATTGGTGTCCCTTACACATTGAATCCTATAAAGAGTCTAACTCTTGATTATTATAAGAGAAAATTTTCATGGTTTTCTCCCTTATTGGGTTTCCATGTAAAATGTTTGTGTATTGTTCCTTTATGTTGATATTTTTTGATATCTAATTCTTTTCATTACTTATGATTAACTCTTTTATGATTAGTTAAAGTGGTAAAAGATAAAAAAAAATGTTAAAATCTTCCCAATACTGATTCACCACCCCCCCCTCCCCCCGTCTCCGAAAATTTTCACAGCACCAGGTCCTTTAGGCATTAGTCCTACATAGTATACCTTATCCTCTCCCAAAACCATACATATTTTGAAGCTTACAAAATAAATATCACTGATGAATAAATGAACCTACATCAATTCCATGAATGGCCATAGGATATCAGAAGTTAGGAACAAAATAAAGGTATTAGACTCTATATAAACAAATACATGAGGGCCATAGATATCTTGATACATTGCACTCCACCTCCTAAAGTCATGCCAGAAATGAGACACATTTTACAGTTGAACAAGTATACTAGGACATGGGATTGGTATCTAACACATGACCGTACTATCATTGGAATGTATGGATTTGAAAAAGAACCATTCAAGCATCCTACTTTCTTAACACTGAGATTATTGGATATGGAGTATATCAGACAAAGATTAATGACTAATCACTTTGTTAAGCCCTAAATAGTGGCCCATTACCCCTTAATTGGGGTATATTACATTGGTAATGTTATTTTATTTATGTCGTCTTTATTCCATTAGTTGTAATTATACCTTCTAGTCTCCTATATATACCAAGGAGACATTTTCATTTTGAATCATCTTGGAATTGAACTTTTATGTGGGCATAAGGAGGTTTCCCCCTTGAAGAGGCTTATTATCTGAATTTCTCTCTTTTTCAAGGCGTTGATTACTTATTCTAAGGTTTTTCTATGCTATATTTGGTTCCTAACATATGGCATTAGAGCTCAAGGTCTTGGGGTTTCACTGCTACATCTGAGACACCTTGGAATTTTTGCTATAACTTTTTTTCTACAACGTTTCAGAAGGAACAACTTGGATGTTATTTAGTATACGGATCAATTTACGTTGGGTTAAAGTTTAATCTCTCAAGGCCTTATACTTTCGGAGATATAGCCTATGCAAGATAGGGTTATGGAATCATCCTGAACTACATCATTGCAGAATTTTCTCTATAAAAACGTTTCTGTAATGTTTCAGACCCTGAACCTTGGAGGATATTCATTGAAATTAGTAAGGTATCTATGGGAAAATGTTTATCTTCTGGGTCATATTTCATTTTTAGATACACCCTACGGAAGATAGGGTATCTGACTAGTCGTATTGACTAGTCTCAAGAATGTGTTCCAGGTACAACAATAATAACTTCTTCCTAGAGTATCCAAATTGAGTGAGACTAGTTGCATTAGATAGTGGAAATTCTATAGTAGTTTTGGTACAAGTTTCATAATTTTATATCAATTATTTCTTGCGGGGCATGCTATACAAGTGAGATCTCTAGGAAAGGCCAAAAATCAGAAAGTTGTGGGGAAGTTACCGTAAATTCCACTTGGCACATCTAATTTTGATCAGACCTGTGGCATTGGAGAGAAGAAATATCAAAGACCTAAAAAAAAGAAAATTGAATACTCATAAGGGACAAAATTTTTGAGATACAATAAAAGGAAGATTGTCTAGCAAAACCACCTCAAAATCAAGGTTTAAAGTGATACTTGGCCAACATGCCACCAAAAAATGGAACTTCTACACCAAATAAGTCTCCAGACAATCCTACTTGGACTCTTGATGAAGGTGAAGAAATGTGTAGGGACATAAATGATTTACAAAATAAGACAGTAACAAAAGATGAACTACAAGAGATGGAAGCTAAGTTGGAGGCAAATATGGATGGTTTAAAAGAGGATATCTTAGAAGTATTGAAAAATCTCGTAATAGAGAGGACACCTGAAAGTGAAAATGTATCCCATGAAATTCATGATGAGGAAACAAGGAAGGTGAATCAAGAATGGAGAAACTCCAACTTTGGGTTGAATACCAACCACCTTCCTAAGATCGATATGAGGAATTTTGATGGCAAGGACCCTATCACATGGATACTTCAGATGGAGCAATTCTTTGATCTACATAATGTTCCACATACACAAAAGGTATGGATTTCTTCTTTATATTTAGAACCCAATCAATTTGTATGGTATAAATTGATTTGTTCTCGCAAATCACTCGTCACTTGGACAATTTTCATGGAAGAAATGATAGCACACTATGAGGATACAAGGATAAATACTTTCTTTAGCCAATTGATAAATCTCAAGCAAAAGGGTTCAATTACAGAGCACATTGATAACTTTCAAATATTGAATATAAAGGTAACAGATATTCCAGATGAGCACTTGATTGATGTATTCATAGGAACTTTAAGAGATAACATTCAACATGAGGTTAGCCTTTGGGAACCCAAATCATTGGAGAATGCATTTAGGGTGGCAAGAAATGTTGAAAGTAAAAATATGGCTATGGATACAAGAAGGACCAATCCTAACATCTATAGAGAGAATAATGCTCCTTATTCTAAAACACCTCAACCTACAAGGTTGACACCTCAACAATTGGAGGAAAGAAAAGCAAAAGGTTTATGATTTAATTGTGATAACAAGTACAGTAAGGGACATAAGTGTGGTGAGAATAAATTATTCTACATAGATTGTGAAGAGGAAGAAGAACAAGAACAAGAACAAGAACCATCTCAAGATGAAAACCTAGAATCAATTTCACCTAAAGTGTTGACTCCCATGATATCATGTAATGCATTGGCTGGAATTAGCACTCCTCAAACCCTCAAGATCGAAGGAAATATCAAAAAGAAAAAGATAGAAGTCCTAATTGATTATGGCAGTACTCATAATTTCATTCACTATAAATTAGCCAAAGATCTCAATTGCTTTGTATATCCAGCACCAGAGTTTCAAGTAACGATTGCAAATGGAGGAACTATCAATTGCTCAGGAAAATGAAATAAGATCAATATTACTATGGGGGAATATGTAATGAATATTCCAATGATTGCTATACCCATGGGTGGTGCTGATGTTGTACTAGGAATCCAATGGTTACAATCATTAGGAACAATGGATTTTAATTTTGAAGAACTTTTCATGAAATTTTCATTGGAAGGAAAAGAAATTGAGTTAAGAGGTATCACATGGAAACCCGATAAGGTGATAAGATATAATGGCATGACAAAATTATTAAAAAAGGGGCATCAAGGTGTTATTGTACAACTATTCTCACTAGATGTTCAAACATCTAAGCTGTCTATTCCTCTAGATCTCCAAGGGATCATTGATAAGCATTCCAAAGTATTTGAAGATATTGCCAAAGGTCTTCCACCCACTCGAAATCATGATCATGATATTCACCTAATTCCTGGGAGTGTTCCTCCTAACATCAGGCCATACAGATACCCTTATGCCTAGAAGAGTGAAATTGAGCGCATGGCTGAAGAAATGTTAGAGGTTGGCATTATTAGACCTAGCCAAAGTTCTTACTCTGCATCGGTGGTAATGGTATTCAAGAAAGATGGCTCATGGTGTATGTGTCCAAATTATAGAGAGCTCATCAAGATCACTATTAAAGATAAGTTTCCCATTCCCATCATTGATGAATTGTTAGATGAACTACATGGAAAAATCTATTTCACAAAGTTGGATCTTCGTTCAGGGTATCATCAGATTAGAATGAAGAAAGAAGATATCCCAAAAAAAACATTTTGAACTCATGAAGGCCATTATGAATTTTTGGTCATGCCTTTTGGCCTTACAAATGCACCTTCCACATTCCAAGGGTTGATGAATTCCATTTTCAAGCCCTTCCTTCAAAAATTTGTGTTAGTATTTTTTGATGATATACTAATCTATAGCAAGTCTTGGGAAGATCATGTGTGACATGTTGACAATGTGCTACAACTAATAAAGGAGAAACAACTATATGCCAAACCATCCAAATGTTTCTTTGGAGTGAAGGAGGTAGAGTATTTGGGTCATATTGTATCTCATGAAGGTGTCAAGGTAGACCCTAATAAGATTAAGGCCATGATGGAATGGCCGATTCCCAAAACATTGATGAATCTTAGAGGATTTTTGGATTTGACAGGTTACTACAGCAAGTTTGTTCGGCACTATGGAAGAATAGAATCACCTTTAATGACACTAACTAAGAAGGATGCATTTTCATGGGCTCCAGAGGCAACTAAATCTTTTGATCAACTTAAAGTGATGATGTGCAAAGCTCCTGTCTTGACCACTCCAGACTTCACAAAAACCTTTATTGTGGAATGTGATGCCTTGGGAAATGGAATTGGTGTTGTCCTAATGCAAAAAGGAAGGCCCCTGGCTTTTGAAAGTCGACCGCTCAAGGGAAAGGACTTACACAAACCCATTTATGAGAAGGAAATGATGGCAATAATGCATGCATTGAAGAAATGGCATCCTTACCTAATAGATATGAACTTCAAGGTCAAAATAGATCATGATAGTCTTAAATACTTCTTGGAACAAAGACTATCTTCAAAAGAACAACAAAAATGGGTAACCAAGATATTGGGTTATGATATTGAAATCGTCTATAAAAAAGGGAAGAAAAATGTTGTGGCGGATGCACTCTCAAGGAAGGATGAATATGTTGAGGCCTTTCTCTGTGTGATCTCGATCATCCAACTTGTTTGGATAATAGAAGAAAAGGATGAATGGAAGAATGACGAAAACATGTCGACTCTCATTCAAAGGTTGCAGCAGGATTCCAGTACGTTAGATACATTTACATGGAAAAATGATTCACTATGGTGATTGTTGATAGACTAACCAAGTACGCACACTTTTGTGCACTCTCTCATCCCTTCAAAGCTAGTATAGTTTCCACTGCATTCATGGAGATAGTTCAAAATCTACATGGCAACCCAAAGATGATTGTAAGTGTCATAGATCCCATCTTCACTAGACATTTTTGGATAGAATTATTTTCTTGTTTGGGTACTCAATTTGCTCATAGATCATCCTATCATCCTCAATCTGATGGACAAACTGAGATAATGAACAAATGTTTGGAAGGATACCTTCGTTGCTTTGTCTCTGATAAACAAACACAATGGTTCAAATGGTTACCCTTGGCAGAATGGTGGTATAACGCTTCCTTTCATACTACAACAAAAATAACACCATTTATGGCACTCTATGGATACCACCCTCCTTCAATCACTTCTTATCTAGAATAAAAATCTAAGGTTCAAGCAGTGGAAGATCACATCAAGCATGAACAACAAGTTCTCCAAATATTAAAGGACAACCTGACCATGGCACATAATC